>CAUYRH010070095.1:0-11313 GCA_963574655.1 Perodicticus potto
TTTTTTTTTTTTTTTATAAAGAGCCTCAAGCTGTCACCCTGGATAGAGTGCCGTGGCATCACAGCTCACAGCAACCTCCAATTCCTGGGCTCAAGCGAGTCTCCTGCCTCTGCCTCCCAAGTAGCTGGGACTAAAGGCGCCCACCACAACGCCCAGCCAATTTTTGATTGCAGCCATCATTGTTGTTTTGGTGGGCCTGGGCTGGATTCGAACCTGCCAGCTCAGGTGTACGTGGCTGGCGCCTTATCCCATTGAGCCACAGGCGCTGAGCCATCACTTTAATTTCTGATCTTGAATACATGGCTTCACATTACTAAGTGTGGTTTTTAATGGTTATGCTAATCCATAACCTGGAGTGGCTATGTGCAGCTTGAATGAACCGGTTTACGTCAAGCAGCTAGCATCTGCTTGCCACCCGATCTGATCCTCGTATGGGCACTTCCCTCACTTCCCCCAGCCATGCCTCTCCAAAGCCCCCACAGTCCCAGGAGATTTTATGTGCATTCAGGTCTAGAGGCTGAAGGCAGAGATAGGAGGAAATAGTACTCAGTTGGGGCCAGGAGAAAATTAATTCCTGCTGCAGCTTTGGTCAACTATGAGGGCTTTGAGATGGTTTCTAATTGCCTTGCATTTGGCTTTCTGAGCTGGGGTGTGGGGATTACTATCTAAGCCAGGCAAGCCTACCCCTCGGAGTATAATGGAATTGAAGGGGTTAAAGAAGCTGAAATGTGGCAGCACCATCGCATGGGCAGAGAAATAGGCTAGACTATTTTCTTTCTTTCTTTCTTTCTTTTTTTTTGAGACAGAGCCTCAAGCTGTCACCCTGACCCTGGATAGAGTGCTGTGGCATCACAGCTCACAGCAACCTCCAATTCCTGGGCTCAAGAGAGTCTCCTGCCTCCTCCTCCCAAGTAGCTGGGACTACAGGCACCCGCCACAACACCCGGCCATTTTTTGGTTGCAGCCATCATTGTTTGGTGGCCGGGACTGGATTCGAACCCGCCAGCTTAGGTGTACGTGGCTGGCACCTTAGCCTGTTGAGCCACAGGCGCCGAGCCTGTTGAAATGTCTTTTGAGGGGAGCAGGGTGTCCGGGTGCTGTGTGACTCCATCATGCTCCTGGTGGTGGAGACCTTTTGGCTAGGACGTCACCAGTCACACAACGTTGATGCCACAAGGATAGTGGGGAAGGGAAAGGAACAACTCTGTGGAAAATGGCTGGAACAAGAGTGCCCTCGCTTAATCCAGAGACCGACCGCTGATATTTCAACAAATAAATTTGTTGACTTTGCTCATGATGTAGATCAAACATGCACAGCAGGAAATATGCTCCTAGGAGCTTTACCTTTCCTGTAGACGAAGCATGTCTAGCAAGGTTGGCTGAGGTTGTTTTGATCTCTGGAACTCATGCTTTTACTCAACCAGTCCCACCTCTGCCTTCTCAGCCCCAAGCATGGGTGAGGTACGAGACCTGGAGGCCACGTGTCAGACAGAACAAGCTGGGAAGTCAGAGGCGGCAGAGAGTGGGTCACTTGAAACAGGGATTAGGAGGAGGTATTTCTCCCCATCAACAAGCTCAAACCTCCCTTTTCTTTCTTTTTTTTTTTTTTAGTTTTTGGCCAGGGTTTGGCCGGGTTTGAACTCCCTACCTCCAGCATATGGGGCTGGCGCCCTACTCTGTTGAGCCACAGGAGCCCCCCAATTTTTTTTTTTTTTTTTTTTTTGAGACAAAGTCTTAGTTGGTCACTCTTGATAGAATGCCATGGCGTCATAGCTCCCAGCAACCTCACACTGTTGGGCTCAAGTGATTCTCTTGCCTCAGCCTCTCAAATAGCTGAGACTACAGGCATCCACCAAAATGCCCAGCTATTTTTAGAGACGGGATCTCACTCTAGCTCAGGCTGGTCTTGAACCCCTGAGCTCAGGCAATCCCTTCACCTTGGCCTCCCAGAGTGCTAGGATTACAGGTGTGAGCCACTGCATCCGGCTGTTCCTTTTTTTTTTTTTTTTCTTTTTTTTGCTTTTATCATCAAGTATCTTTTAAGATGCTACTCACAAGTAAGACTTGCTTATTTGATCAACATGGGATGAAACTATTTAAGAGTTAGGTCATCAAAGGAAATAAATGATTCTTGTCCCCAGTTCCAAATGAACTGCTGAATAATGAAGTCACTTGAGCTCACAATCTGCTTAGTAAATTTGTGTGATGGTTTTAGTGCTGGCAATTTTGCTATCCTGCCCCGAGGCAGGATAAAAGAAGGACTCAAGAAGCCAGACACCATGGCCTGCACTATAGTCTCAGCTACCTGGGAGGCTGAGGTGGGAGGATCACTTAGGCCCAGGAGTTTCAGGCCAGACTGGGCAACACAACACACAATGGCTGCTGAGCAAGCCCTTTTCTGTCTGCATCGTCCCGTGGTGAGCACAGAGCCTGGCATGTAGCACCCGATCTGTAAAAGTTAAATAGATTTATCTGCATGTAGATTGCTAAGGAGGAAAACTGCCCAGCTAGGAGGCAAAGCCCAGTATCCAAGAAAAGCAAATTCACATTCAGAATAAGTGTTTTTACACTCAAGATGAATTGTAGCTCCTTCCCAGGGTGAAATGAGGCCAGCACTGCCTGCTTGGCCCTGGGCGGTCTCCGTGAGGACTATGTCACATCAGGGCGTCGGCCCTGGTGGGTATCGTTATTGTGGAGTGACTGGGCAGTGGGGCGGTAGTGAGGTCAGGCCCGGTGAGTTGGGGTCCATGCTGCTGAACCCACACATAACCTCCATCCTTGCCCCTATGAACACACTTTCATATTTTCACTGTTGCGGTCTCGGGAGAGGTAGGTGATGGTGGTCAAGGTCGGCTGGCCAGATCATTCTGTTCAGTTGTTTAGTGTCTCCTCCGTGGGGCTGTTCTGTGGGGGACATTAACATATCACACACAGACCTGCACACGTCATGTCTACACCCACAGATCCTTACTCATGCCCTGCTCCCAGATTTTTTGGTCCCCTACCTTTAAGGTTTTCTTCTTTCAGCCCAGGACATTTGCTACTGCCCATGAAGCTGTTTTTCCCTCAAGTGCATGACTGGGTGGACTGCCCACAGCTCTACCTCACGGGAGGATGGATGTCCCCTCAGCACTGTCTCTCAGGGCCACCTCCAGTGGGGCGATAAAGCAGCCATGGCCGATCGTTGGCTCGCATCACATGCTAACCTTGCCTGTCTGTGGATGAAGTTCCTTTCTTACTCTGTCAGCTGATCACAAGGGACCCTTTCCTGAAATAGTCATTAGTGAACAAAGTCATGGACACAGGTGTAACAGTGGTGGATTACATGGGTATCTGGGCCATCGGATCATGCCGTCTGCCCTTGGCTTTGCATATATCTGATCCCACAAGCACCATTTGCATTTGATGGTGCATCTCTGCTGCAAATGACTTCATGGGTCTGACAAATTCTGGTTCACAATGGCCAGTTCTGGTCACAAGGCCTCTTGACAGCTCACTGTCAGCTAATTTCTGAAAGATGAATTATTCTCTGCAGCAAATGTCATGGCTATGCTTCTGAACTCTGGGTATCTAAAGTGTGATTCTTATATTGAGTTTTCGTGTAAACCCCAACACAGCATCCTTTTTTATTTTTATTTATTTATTTTTTTTGAGACAGAGCTTCAAGCTGTCACCCTGGCTAGAGTGCTGTGGCATCACAGCTCACAGCAACCTCCAACTCCTGGGCTTAAGCGATTCTCCTGCCTCTGCCTCCCAAGTAGCTGGGACTACAGGTGCCCGCCACAATGACGGCTATTTTTTGGTTGCTGCTGTCATTGTTGTTTGGCGGGTCCGGGCTGGATTCGAACCTGCCAGCTCAGGTGTATGTGGCTGGTGCCTTAGCCGCTTGAGCCATAGGTGTCAAGCCAACATAGCATCTTTTGCCATCACAAATACCTGTATACCATAAGGTCTGCCTAGTTATAGGGCCCAAATGGCAGGGCTGTTTGAGATTGAACTCTTCCTTACATAACCGGCTTCATAAGCAAGAAAACGTTTTTTTATAATTTTTTGTAGCTCTCTTATGTTTTAAGTTCCCAGGCCAGTAAGACTTGCCTTCCAGAGCTCTGTAACTTTCTTTTGCTCTGATTCATTCCTTTTGCATTTTTTTTCCCCAGGAGTGATGGGACCTCCTTGCAGTCATGAGACCACTACAGAGCCTTACATCACCCACCTGTTTGTCTGGAAAAGTCAAGGTAAGTGATATGCCACCGTAGATTGTGCCCAAGGACCCGCTGACCCTGTGCACAAGACTGAAAGAATCACCAATATTAAGCCCTGGCTCATTATAATACTAATATTCCTGCTCTGAGAAGGACTTACCCACCATTTTTCATTTATGGGATGTGCATAGTAGCACGATTTTCCCCTGCACTCGGGTACCTACCCTGCACTCCTCTCCACACAGGTAATGATGTTCACTTTTCTCTGATTTACTCATTTTCACCTCCATAACCCCTCTCCCCTGTTGGTTGGACAGGCAGATTTGAGGCAGTCTGAGCCTCCTCCTCCCAGAAGATGCATCTTCTGCAGTGAATCCTTGCCTCGTGGACAATCCTCATTGTCTCCATAAATGGCTTTCTGTGCCATGAGCAACATAGACCCCTTGTGGGTTCATTAACACTTATTCTTAAAGCTGGCAACTTTTTGTGTCTTCTATAATGTGGGTTGAACCAGTAGCCAGTAGTGTGGCTGAATTTAGAACTCAAAGAAGCCAATTAAGCATTGCACTTCCTTCTCTGTGTCTGAGTATGATAGGCAATAATTTTTTTTTGTTGGTTTTTTTGAGACAGAGTCTCACTGTGCTGCCCTTGGTAGAGTGCCGTGGTGTGGCATCACAACTCACAGAACCCTCAAGCTCTTGAGCTTAAGCGATTCTCTTGCCTCAGCCTCCCAAGTAGCTGGGACTACAGGTGCCTGCCACAACACCCAGCTTTTTTTTTTTGGTTGCAGTTGTTGTTGTTTAGCAGGCCCAGGCTGGGCTCGAACCCACCACCCGACAGCCTTAGTGTACATGGCTGGCACCCTACTCACTGAGCTGCGGGCACCAAGCCAATAATTTATTTATTTTTTTTGAACTTAGAAGAGGATGTCCTTGCATGTTCAGGCCAGTGGACCCCTAAAGCCTCACTGAGTTTGCAGGCCTGAGTCATTGAAAGATTTCTGTCCTCTCTGCAGGGCCTGTGTCTTACCAAGGCTTCCCATGGCCTTGCCACATCTTGCTCATTTGATTGAATCAATGCGAGATCATTAATAGAGTGGACCAATGCCATGCTATTTCTCTTTGGACTAAAATATGGCGGGGTATGGGACAATTAACACAGCCTTGGAGCAAGTCCATTAATTTATATCATTATCTGTCCCAAGTAAACACAAATTGTTTTTAGAGCTTTTTTGAAAAGGACGAAAAAGAATAAATTTGCAAGATAAAGGGACAGATGTCATGCATCTGAGACCATGTTAATATTCTCCAGCAGACACCCTGCATCTGGCAGAAGCAGCTGCAATTGAGGCTACAACGTGGTTGAGCTTCCCAGAGCCACCCCGGAATCATATTAGCAGCAGCATCTTCTAAATTCCTTACCAGGATATAAAATCCATGTAATAATGGGAAAATGCTCTTATACTAAAACTTCTCCCTTATCTAACTTTAATTTCCATGCTTTCTCACTGTCCCCATGCCTTCCATTCAGCACATTCACAATCCAGTTCCCTGAGTTCTCTCCTGGGGCCCACGGATGCATGCTGTCTCCCTCCCACAGCTCCTCTGAGAGGGAGTAGACCCCATCTCCCCCACTAGCCATTATGCTAGTAAATAATTCACGTCACAATTTACCCGGCTGGAATGTGTCATAACCTAAACCTAGTTATTAGCATAATGGCCAGCAGGAGAAGTGGGGCATATCCTGAACAGGGACACATGTTGTTTTGTTTTGTTTTGTTTTGTTTTTTTGAGACAGAGCCTCAAGCTGTCACCCTGGAGAGAGTGCTGTGGCATCACAGCTCACAGCAACCTCCAGTTCCTGGGCTCCAGCGAGTCTCCTGCCTCTGCCTCCCAAGTAGCTGGGACTACAGGCGCCCACCACAACGCCTGGCCATTTTTTGGTTGCAGCCGTCATTGTTGTTTGGCGGGCCCAGGCTGGATTCGAACCGGCCAGCTCAGGTGTACGTGGCTGGCGCCTTAGCCCATAGAGCCACAGGTACCGAGCCGACACATGTTGTTTTGTAAGGCAAACAAGACAGTATGGTCTTCAGTCAAGGTGAAGGTAACGACCTCTACCTGGGAAGAACAGATCAGATCTTTCAAGTGGCTCAAGATTTTCAAGTACAATTGACCCAAATGTATCTATTCCAAATCTTAGGTTCCAATACTTCCCATCCAGTTGCTATGACGTTGGCATAGCAAACATGCCTGGACAGAGAGTATGACCTTCTCTGGCATCTGTTACTCCTATACTTATGTTCTGGCCGTGGTCCTTAGCTTGTTCATTACTAGAGCTTCAGGATATGACAGCCTCTGCCAAGGAGGCCTTCTGGGTTTCTTATTTAGCTTTTAATTAGTAATTATTTTTAACTTTTCATTTACTTTCTGGAAAGCGTCAATAGCTCCCAGCAATAGCTATGAAATTCTATAATCCTAATAATTACTCTTTCCTCTTTAGTTCTCAAAACAGCTGGGGGATCAGTGCTTCAGTCCTGGACAGGGGATCTGGGCGTCCCATATTGTAACCATATGAGGTTTGTTGCCCAATTGGCAAGGCAAGTCGATAAGCTGAGACATGGGGTTACAGTCCAGAAAGGTTTAATCATAAGGCCACTGAATGAGGGAATAGGTGGAAACCTCTCATCCACCTCCCCAAGGAGTTTGGGGGTAGAAATTGTAAGGGATTTGGAGTGGGCTGAAAAAATTGTCAGTTGGGTGCAGGGAGAGTCATGGGATGGAGATGAATAAATGGCATTCTCATGTTGACTCATTTCCTCTGGTGGGGTCTTCAAACTGTTTCACGTTAGCTGGAATTTGAGAACTGAAAAATATCTTTAGCAATTGCTAAACAAAAGCCTGATGATTCTAACATCAGAAATCCTGTCTATAGAGATGATGGGAATGTCAAAGGTCAGTACCTCGTGCTACGGGCCTAGACACACACTCTCTCTCCAGCTAAAGTAGATAGCCCTCAGGCACCTAAGAGACCTGAGCAAGGTACCTTAGAGGTCCGCGTCCGGAACCTAGTTAAGCCGGGCCCTAAAAAGTGGTGTCAGAAGTGACATGTGACAAATGGCATAGCCGGCAGGATTCAGTGAACGTGGACTGAGAGGGAAATAAACTTTGGAAAATAAAGAGAGAGAGGGTGTCTTAGAGAGAGTAAAGCAGTCTTCTTAGAAAGATAGATAGTCTTTAGCAGAGCTTGGTAATCTTCAGCAGAGATACGGGCTGCTACACCTTTCAGTTAAAGGGCAGCCCGATTCATGCTTCACTATAACTATATTTCTGTCCAGAACCCACCACGTCATTCTCGCTCACCCTGTGAGGACATTTTCACTAACTCAGCACCCACCATGGTCTTCCTTGTCATGGCCGTTGTCTTCATTTGCTGAATTGTACCATGTGCAAGACATTGACTAGGTTGGAGCTGAACATTGATGAAGCCCAGATATTTGTCAGGTACTGAGACAGTTAAGCCACTTTCTTATTTAATCCTTCTGGGGAAAAGAAAAAAAAAAAAGACAAAAGACCCCTGAAGCTCAGAGAGTTGAAGTAATTTACTCAGGATCCTTTACCCGGTGCAATTTGAGCCTATAACTATATGCTACCCAAGACCATTGTGATATAATGCTTTCTTTCCATTCTAGAATTCTAGACAGGATATTGTTTAAGATATTGCACTCTCATTTATAAGTGAAATATGTTTGTAATTTCCCTTTATAATAATACATTTTCTCCAATTTTAATACCAGGTGTATCCAGATGAAGTAGAATGATTTTGAAGTATTTCTTCTTTCTCTATTGTCTATAATATTTGACATGATCTGCTTTTTGAAATTATTTTCAATTTTTATTTATAAAAATAAATAATCTCTATTTTTTGAGACTTTGGGGAAAAAAAGTTAAGTGATGACTCCATACTGAACCTCAGAGTCAAAGCATTCTATGATATACATACTTTTTTTTTTTTTGCAGTTCTTGGCCGGGGCTGGTTTTGAACCCGCCACCTCTGGCATATGTGGCCAGCACCCTACTTCTTTGAGCCACAGGCGCTGCCCTATGATAGACATACTTTTATCTGGCAATGTGAATGTTACTTTTTTTACATTATTATTATTATTATTGTTGCTCAATATTTGTTGCAACAATCAACTGATTTCTTTTCTGAATGTATTTATCTTCCTTCATTCTTTGCGAGGTTTTTGTTTCTAGTCCTTATATTAATCATTGTTATTGTTATTAAAAAAATAGAATTCTAAAAGATAGCTTAAAATAGAACCATTGTTGTCATAGGGAAAATGCTTCTTGAAATATTCCCCCGACAGCTCAAGGGTTAGGGTTGTTCATGCACAGAACATCTATCCCTTATAAATTCTGATCAAAACAGATTGCACCTGAGATTACTCTCCCCCCATACAAAGAGCCCAACCATTGGAAATAAAGGCCAAGCGGCCCAGACTGTGGCTGGGAAGGCTGTTGCCAGCTCCTTTGCTGCCAGGAGAAATGAGCTGTGGTTTTGCTTCACAGCTCCCACACCCCACTGCCAGAAATCCTGGATCCTCGCCCTCCATGACTCAACCCTGCAGGTGTTTTCCTCCCTCCCGCCATCACAGCACCACCCAGGATGAAAAATGATGCTCTGGCATCTGGAGACATTCCATGGCTTACTAATCCCTTTGACATGGGAGAACAGAAAGGGGGGGGGGGAAGTCTAATATGAAGGGTGAAAGAATCTGCAAGGTGGCTGGGGAAGGACCACAGGCCTTCCTGGAGGCAGCTGGAAAAGCAGCTGTCAAGTTTCCTTTTCCAAGAGCCAGAGGCATTTCTTGCTTTCAGCATGTGCTCATGATCAGTTTGGCCCTGAAGGAAACTGGGCGTTGGTCCTGTTGTCTAGTAGAAAACCCACTTATAGCATCTTTAGAGGTTGGGGGAGGATGTAACAAGGGCTTCTCACAAAGGTCTGCTGCTCTGGAGCCCTGGGAATGCACCGGGTCTGACCCTGGCCTTAGGAGATGATGAGTAGGCCATGTGTCAGCTCCGATTGTGCAGCCTTACTTCTTGTCACCACGCTTTGGTTGTCTGTCTTGAAATATGGGTGCAACTATTTTTGGCTTCACACCATTGTTCATTCATTCTTTCCCTCCCCAAATATTTACTGGGTATCTCTAATACGACAGAAAAGGAGAAAGCAACAGCATGTCTGTATCAGGCAGGGAACCCACAGCTTAGTGGGGAGGCAGGTGACAGCAGAGAGGGGCGGCTGTGACACGGGGGATAAACAGGGGCCTGTGATGCGGAGGATTTGTTAGGGGATCTGCCTGGGTAGATGCAGAGGGAGGTTGGGGAAAGTTTCCTGAGGAACTGATGTTTGAGTTTGTATTTGAAGAATGAATACGAGGTCTGAGAACTAAGTTCACAAACTCATCCCAGAAAAATTGCTACATACCTCACTGCTGAATATCACCATGGTAACCCCTGAGGTTCCCCTGGAGAAACTAGACACCAAGGCCAGAGCCTTATCCACCCTTCAAAGCAATTTTGGAACTCTTCTGGAATGGCTATCAGACTGCCGTATGTATGAGGTCTGATAATTAAGTTCATGAACTCAGCGTGCTCTGAAGGGTGGACTAGTGCATAGCTCCCCCAGGGCGTACTTACAAGATGACCGTCGTGATACTCAGCAGTGAGGTATTTAGCACGTTTCCTAGGACCAGTTCACGAACTTAATTGTCAGACCTTATAGGCATTCACAGGCAAAGCAAGGCAATGTCAGCAGGTGGGAGTAGTGGGTAGGGAAATATTTCAGGCAGAGGAACATCTGCAGAAAGAGGGGACATAGTGTGTTTAAAAAGGTCTTAAGGTCGTTGTGGCTGGGAGCACTGACCCCCAGGAGGAAAGAAACCCACGCAGAACAAGGCGGAGGGCTCAGCAGTGTCCTGGGGGCCCTGCAGGTGAATTTTACCATAAAGTCAATTCAAACCACTAAAACCACCTAAGCAGAGCATAACACATTGAATTTGCAGCTTGAAAAAGTTGTCCAGGTGGCCCTGTGGGGAGTAGACTGGAGGCAGCGCTATTATGGTGGTTCAGGGGGAAAAGATTGGAAGCATGGCTTGGGAAGGTTGGGATGGATTCAATAACTGGACGCTCCTAGAAAGTTATTCAGATACAAAAGTGAAATGTAGCTCCTGCTGACAGAGTAGACGGAAGGTGAAGTGTCAAGCACGACTCTAATTTTATGGCTTAAACAACTGGATAAGCAGGGTCGTCATTGACTGAAACAGAAAACCAGAGTTAAATCAGGTTTGTCTGAGGCTTTGAACATATTTTTTGTTGTTTGTTTTTTTGAGATAGAGTCTTATACTGTTATTACAGTTAGTGGTGTCATCATAACTCACTACAACCTCAAACCCCTGGCTCAAGTGACCCTCCTGCCTTTGCTCCCTGAGTAGCTGGAACTATAGGCACACACTAGCTAATTTTTAAATGTTTTGTACTGAGAGGTCTGGCTGTAATGTTCAGGCAGGTCTTGAACTCCTGGCCTCAAATACTCCTACCCTCTCAGCCTCCTAAACTGCTGGGATTACAGGTGTCAGCCACCATGTCCAACCTTGGACATGTTAATATTGGGATGCCTTTAAGACATCTAACCAGAGGTTTAAAGGGGGAAGTTGGGCTCTGTGCCCGTAGCACACAAGGGTGGCAGGTTCGAACCCAGCCCGGCCAGTAACAATGACAACTGCAACAAAAACTAGCTGGGCTTTGTGGTGGGCACCTGTGCTCCCAGCTACTTGGGAGGCTGAGGGAAGAGAGGTTGCTGTGAGCTGTGATGCCACAGCACTCTACTAAGGGTGACATAGGGAGACTGTGTCTCAAAAAAAATAATAATAGGCTCGGCGCCTATGGCTCAATGGGCTAAGGCGCCAGCCACGTACACCTGAGCTGGTGGGTTCGAATCCAGCCTGGGCCCGCCAAACAACAATGACGGCTGCAACCAAAAAATGGCCAGGCCTTGTGGCGGGTGCATGTAGTCCCAGCTACTTGGGAGGTGGAGGCAGGAGACTCACTTG
>CAUYRH010070096.1:0-21085 GCA_963574655.1 Perodicticus potto
GCCTGTAGTCCTAGCTACTTGGGAGGCGGAGGCAAGAAACTCGCTTGAGCCCAGGAATTGGAGGTTGCTGTGAGCTGTGATGCCACGGCACTCTATCCAGGGTGACAGCTTGAGGCTCTGTCTCAAAAAAAAAAAAAAAAAAATTTTTTTACTTTCATTGCTATTTTTATGCTTCTTGTTTTTATTATATAAGTTATTTTCTTCTATTTATGCTCTAGGAATTGTGTGCATACCTTTTAAAAAGCAACATATGGTTAAGTGCTCATAATAAAAACAGGAACATCTTCCCAGTAGCAACCACTTTCCAGTACTTAAGGAGCTCTGGCTTTAAAAACTGCTCACACTGTTTTTTTATTCTCCAATTTGAGACATTGAAAAAAGATGTGTTTGTAGAGAAAGGGACTCCCTATGTTGCCCAGGCTAGTCTTAAATTCCTGGCTTCCAGTGATCCTTCCACTACTGTCTCCCATAGTACTGGGATTACAACTGTAAGCCCCTGCACCCACTGAGACATTTTTAAATTTTTTTGTTAAATGAGAACTTTGGCTACCTTCTTTCTACATCCTTAAATCACAATATAATTATTTTGCAAATATTATTGTGTAGTTTTCTTGCAAATTTTGGTTAAATGTGTTCGGTGTTTCTTTTGTGATGACTATGTAGTCTTTACTACTGAGCCCTAATTTTTTAAGCTTATTATTATTAATTTTAAATTATTCATTTAATTTTTGACACAGAGTAGAGTACCATGGGGTCATCATAGCTCACAGCAACTCAAAATCTTGGGCTCAAGCGATCCTCTTGCTTCAGTTTTTCTATTTTTAGTAGAGACAGGGTCTCACTCTTGCTCAGCAGTTTGCCTGCCTCAGTCTTCTTAGGGGTACTAGGATTATAGGCATGAGCCATCTCACCTGTCCTAATGTTTGTTTCTTGTATAAATTTTACTTGTCTTGCTTTTTAATAATTGCTTTTTATTCATTTGCTTAGTTTTCCTTAAACTTACATAAAATGCCTTTCAATCCCACTTTTCTCAAGGTCTAATCTGTCATACAATCTTACATTTTCCATTCTTCTACAATCTAGATTGATCAGATTGGAACTGGGACTTGCCTTTACACACATACCTATTTCTTCATCTCATTTCCATCTCTAAATGTAATGGATTCCTTTAAAAATCAGAAGCAGGACATTATTATCACATCTATGAAATTAATCTTTTATATGAAATATATAGGCACAAGTTGGGCATGGTGGCATGCTACTGTAGTTGCAGCCACTTGGTAAGCTGAAGGAGGAGGGGCTCTTGAGGCCAACCTAGGCAACATGGTAAGACCCCCTTCTCTTAAAAAAAAAAAAATAGGCAGTGTTCAATTTTTCCTGATTTCTCATAAATGTTTTTAAATTGTTTTTTGACTCATGGTCCAATTAAGGTTTATACAATTGGAAGTTTCTTTTAATCTGAGGTTATTCTTAGAGAAATTATGTCTCAATGTGGTTTCAATTCAAATTTTTCTTATTGTGAGTACCTTTGAAGATGTTATAGTTGCCTTGAAATTTGTTTTTTTGTGTTCCTTACATTGTTTCCTCTGAATTCCTTCTCTGTGTTGTTTTTTAGAGACAAAGACCATTGTCTCTAAAAAAAAAAAAAAATAGCCAGGTGTTGTGGTGGACACCTGCATCCCAGCTAGTTGGGAAGCAGAGACTAGAGGACCTCTCGAGCCTAAGTGTTTGAGTTTGCTGTAAGTTATGATACCCTGCACTCTGCTGAGGGTGACAAGTGAGACTATGTCTCAAACAACAAAAGAAATTCTGCCTTTAGCGTGTACTGAATGTCTAGATACACATGAGTCTTTCTGAAAATACTGTTTAGTTTTCAATTATTGCCCTACTATTCTGTTTAAGTTACTAGAGACCTTTATAATGCATTTTGAAATATAACAACATAAGGCATTTTTTAAATAATTGCCTTGACTTTTTTTATTGTCATTGGGGATTCATTGAGGGTACAAGAAACCAGGTTACACTGATTGCATTTGTTAGGTAAAGTCCCTCTTACAATCGTGTTGCCTTGACTTTTTTACGTACCTCCATTTTTTAGTAAAACATTTTAAATCTACTTGTGATAAGTGTAATCTACATGTGATATCGCATGTGATAAGTAGATTCAAAATGTTTTACTAAAAAATGGAGGTACATAATCTACTTATCACATTTTAGGATGTGATAAGTAGATTTAAAATATTTTATTAAAAAATTTTAGGATGTGATAAGTAGATTTAAATATGTTTAAATATGTAGATTAATCAAAATCCCTTGGTGATTTACCTAATGACTCTGTATTTATTTAGCTTTTTTTAAGTGTTGTTTGGTAAAGTTCTTTAGTGTTTTTAATTAGTTCTATAACTAAAAAAGAAATAAAATCATGGGGAATGGATGATTAAACCTAAATTACAATTCTTAGCTTAATATCTTGAACCAGAAAGCAAATGATTTCCTTTCTTGGAAAAGAAGCCTAGCTTTCTAATTTTGTTTTACTTTTGAAAGAAGGGTGTAAGTGTGGAAAAAATATTCCCACATACAAAGCCTTAAGTGCCACAATTAGATTCCATTTGTTCAGTAAATTATTGAGTTTCTGCCATGTGCTAGTGACTCTTCTAGGTACTAGGAATATAGCAATAAAAAAACAGACTAAAGTCTATTTCTATACGACTTCCACTAAAGTGAGAGACCTATATACACTTCTGGTTTAGAAACATAGAATCAACCTGTCAAAGGCATTTATCTAAATAAGAATGCCAATTTTATAATTTTGGCCATTAAAAATGAACTCTTTTGAAGTATAGTACTATAATGAAGGCTTGCATTTGATGATTAACACCTAATCTTCAAAAAGTGAGACCTTAAAAAATACTATTGTGATAAATTATCTTGGGATTTGTTGTGATCATTAAAGTCCTCAAACATACATCTTTTGTATTCACACTATGTATTCAGTTATTTGTATTAAAGTCACTATAAAAAGTATTCAGAAAACTACAATATCTAATGTTGTTAACACTTACTCCCAAAGCCTGGAATGCAGTTCATCCATCTTCCTTTATCTTTTGATCCCATTCAAGTTTTATATGTAATAAATTATCATAGATAAAAATACAGACTTTGAGGGGGGCACATTAAACTGTAGGTAATCAAATGAACATTTGTTTCAGAAATTACATGTGTATCTATAACTCCAATAAATTTTTTTAGTAAAGTAGCAGCCAGGGCTGCACCCATAGCTCAGGGTTAGGGTGCTGGCCACATACACCCAGGCTGGCGGGTTTGATCCTGGCCTGGGCCAGCTAAACAATGATAACTGCAACAAAAAAATAGCTCAGTGTTGTGGCCAGCACCTGTAATCCCAGGTACTTGGGAGGCTAAGGCAAGAGAATTGCTTGAGCCCAGGAGTTTGAGTTTGCTGTGAGCTGTGATGCCAGGGCACTCTACCGAGGGTGACATAGTGACACTCTCTCAAATAAATAAATAAAATAAAGTAGCAGCCAAATCATCAGTCCTATTTACCATATGTAAAGTTATTCAGATAAACACTAAGTTATAGAACAAATAAATTTACTTAAAACAGTTGTGTTTAACAGGAAAATAAGTTTTCAATACCCAAAAGTTAACTAAAACAAGAAATTATACATGAAATTTAATTGCATAACCATGCAGTTTGTACTGATTCTCTTTAGATTTAACTTCTTTTTTCTTTTAAATAATGCATCCTTCTTCCACTGAGGGCCAAAAAGTAGTATGCTGGAGAAACCCATACAAATAACCAGAATAGCAGTTTTAGAAGAGGGCCAAGGATGACTAAATTGCATGTCAGTACAAATCCTGATAAAGATTTTGAACTGGTTAGACCTTTCTGAGATATAGGGGGGAATTTTTTCACTTTTCCCCCAATGGAGTCCTTTTTCTATCTCTCATCTTTTACCTCAACCTGCCTCTTTGGCTACAGGGAAGACTCCTGGTGAAATGCATCCCTCCCCAAATTGGATTGGAGAAACAGAAAAAGAAGCATCTTGATTTTCTATTGTGCAGGCTTATGTCACTTTCAAATTCATAAGATGGCAGTCACTGATCTCTCCCCAATGTGGGCTTTGCCTGCACAAGACTCTGCTTATTTCTATATGAGAAATACAGAAAAGGCAAAGATGGCTGATGGATTTCCAACAATCTGGTTACAAGAACGAGTGACCTTCAGAGATGTGGCTGTGGACTTCACCCAGGAAGAGTGGGTGATGTTGGACTCTGCTCAGAGAAGTCTGTATCAAGATGTGATGTTGGAAAACTATAGAAATCTCACCTCAGTGGAATATCAATTATGCAAGCTTACTGTGATGTCCTCATTGGATCAAGAGGACATAAGAACTATGAAAAAGAAAATTGCCCAAGGCATCTTTCCAGACCAAAAAATTCCACTTAAAACTAAAGAATTAATTCCTGTGCAGAATATTTTGAGTAGGAAACCATCCAGTGCAGTGAAAATGGTAAGATTCACAATGGATAATTTGTTCTCCACATTAAGAGAAGACAAGCAATGGAATAAGATCAGAACACAGCTCCAGATTCCAGAGGGAGGTTTGAGGCAAGTGACATATATGCAGAAAAACACAGTGTCTCAAGGAAGATTGTATGACTACCACAAATTAGAGGAAAACTCTAAATTTAGGTCAAAACTTATTTTTTCACCCAGAGTTTCCACCAGTAAACATTGCCAAAAATGTTACTCAGAGATTGAATGTTTGAAACATAATTTAAACAATTTTGAGAAAAACTCTGTAAGTGAGAAGCTCTGTGAAAATCATGAATATGTCCGAGCTCTGTGGCATCTTGAGAGAACTCAGCAGGCACAAAAAAAATACATATGTTCCAAAGATGATAGGCACTTCAAGCAAAGTATGTTTCCTATACACAGCAGTTTTCATATGGCAGAGAATTCCTATGAATGCAGTAAGAACAACAAAATGTTTTGTCACCATTTATCCCTTAAGCAACATGAGCCAACTCATACTGGAGAGAAACATTATGAATGTAACCAATGTGGAAAACCCTTCAAAAGGATTTCTAATCTTATTATACATAGGAAAAGTCATGTGGATGAGAAACAATATGAATGTAAAGAATGTGGGAAAGTGTTCAGTGATTCTTCAACCTTAAGGAGACATGTAAGAACTCACACTGGAGAGAAACCCTATGAATGTAATCAGTGTGGAAAAGCGTTCAATCAGAAAACATCCCTTAAGGCTCATGTGAGAACTCATACTGGAGAGAAACCTTATGAATGTGGTCAGTGTGGAAAATCCTTTGGCACAAGCTCTTACCTTATAGTGCACAAGAGAATACATACTGGAGAAAGACTATATGAATGTAGTGACTGTGGAAAAGCCTTCAACACCAGCTCTCACCTTAAGGTTCACAAAAAAATAGACACTGGAGAGAATCTTTATGAATGCAGTGACTGTGGGAAAGTTTTTAGTGGTCTCTCATCCCTTAGAATGCATGTCAGAACTCACACTGGAGAGAAACCCTATGAATGTGAAGAATGTAGAAAAGCCTTCAGTGTTTCCTCTTCCCTAAGGAGACATGTGAGAATTCACACTGGAGAAAAACCCTATAAATGTATTCAATGTGGAAAAGCTTTCAGTCAGAGCTCTTCACTTATTATACACAAGAGAATTCATACTGGGAAAGAAATCCTGTAAGGGTTATCAATGTGGAATTGACTTTTTCATTGTCTTAAGGTGGACTCCAAACTCATTATAATTTCAGTCTTTGCTCTCTAAAATAAGCATTTAATAAAAATGGCCCTCAAAATAGCTCTTTAGCTTTATGACACACTTTGTTGTATATTTGCTTTAGTTCTAAATATTGTCTAATTATGACTTTTTTGACCCATGGCTACATAGAATTAGGTGTTTTTGGTATGTGAAATATGAAGAATTTCAGTTACTTTTGTACTATGGGTTTGTGAGTTAATTGCATTGTATTCAGAGCATCTGGACCATATATTACTACTTTGTTGCTATTCTCTTGAGAGTTACTTTCTGGTTCAGTGAGGCAGATATTGCTAGGAGCCAAGCATACATTGAGCTAACCCTTTAAAAAAAAAAAAAAAAATATATATATATATATATATATATATATATATACACATATATATATATATTGAATGCTTCACGATTTTGCGTGTCATAGTTGCACAGAGGCTGTGCTAACATCTGTATCATTCCAATTTTAGTATATGTGCTGCTGAAGTGGAGCTCACTGTTTCTTACTAGTGAACCCTATTTTAGCTCAGAATGCCAATGTGTCTAGTTATACAACTCTTTTCAGCCTCCCTATAGGTAAGGGTAGCCATATCCCTTATTTCTTACAGATCAAAAATAAACTAATACCACTGGGAACAGAACTCTCTGTTTTGTTCTTTTATATCTTTTACACCTTGCATTTCTGCCTTCCTTGTTCTTCTCCCTTTGAATTTACCATTCTTGGAGCTTAAGAAGCCATTTTTGTGACCATGAGAATGACAACCACAGTCTAAGGATGATGTCGAAGAGAGATGTTGTCATTCCCCAAAGACACCTTTAAATAGTTGTGCCAGACCTGTGCTGCTTACATCTGGACATCCTTCTGTGAGAAGAAAAAAGACCACTGAGGTATATAGAGTTAAATGTTTTATTTTGCATGCACACATTTGAAAAGGAACATAGAAAAGGGAGAAAGAGAGGAATGTTGACTGAACTTCTTTGCTTAAGCAGGAAATGAAGATAGAGCCAATGTCACTGAAAGCAAGTGAACATAGAAGCAAGAAAGGAATTCTGGCATTTCAACATCAGAATGCATAAAGTTTACACTTAGAGGGGAAGTTATCACTTTTAATGCTAAGTAAAACTTGAGTTTTTGCTGGTCTTCTGGATTTTGATCACATTAGCTCTAATTTATTAACATAATATGGAAGGAGGGGCATATGATAAAAGAAGCAGCAGTTGCCATTTTAGTTAAAACTTTATAGGATTATGAGACATCCGTATGAACAGGTTGATATGCAGTTCTGGAGTTATGTAGGGTAGGAATAGAAATTTTAGTGGCCTCAGTAGGTAAACTATAACAGGATTTGTGCAAGTATTATATAGGAGAAATGAAGTGAAAGGAGAATGTCTATCACTGACCATGAAGACCTCCTATATTTAAAAGTAGGATAAAACAAGGAGCCATAGTACAGAGATAAGAAAACTAAGAGTAGATTTCACCAAATCAAGGCACAATAGTGTTTCAAAAAGGAAGGTTAAGTTAATTATTTTCATTGCTACTTAGGGGTTAAATTAGATGAAGCCTATAATCTTATTTGGAAATAATGTAATGGCATATTGAAGGTGGTGCTAGATTGGGATGTGTTTAGGAATTAATAAAGGAAGAAGTAAAGACTGAAAATAGACAAGTTGGAATAGTAAGTGAATGTGTGGCTGGAGACAGCTTTGTAGTCAAGAGAAGATTTTTTTAAATAGAAACTGGAAATGTTTGGATTTCAATGTGATGGAAGTAGTATTGAGAGATTAAATAAGCATAATAAGAGGGAAAGTTAATAGAAACTTGCTGAGCACAGGATGGAGGTTTTTATAGCAGAAATAGAAAAATTGAGGGATCGTTCCACCACTCTCTCAAAAGTATAGGAGGAATGCATGAGTTGATTTTAATTACCTGTTTTTGTTAATCTAAGTTAATCGAACTGTGGGCAGAGTATTTGAACTATATGATGCTGTTGGGTGTTGCGAAAGAGCTACTTTGTGGTATACTGTGGCAAACATTGCTAACCTTTATATTTACTCCTCCTTTGTTAATATAACTTTAGTTTTGCTTTATTGTATCCATTCAAAACTCCCTATCCCAGTCTCCTTATAGCCAAGAGATGCCATTTCTCCTTTTCCTGGCTGATAAAATATAGACATAATTGTAGGTTTCACAGTAAGATTATTTGGTAAGAGTAAGGTGGATGTAATACTGGCTAGAGGTTTTAGTGAAGATGTCTATATATGTGAGAGAACTCCCACATTATTAGTAGGACTTTCAGTGAAGAAGACAGCAAAGCAAGTAGCAAAGTCAAAGTAAATGAGGAGAATCCATTTGAATAGAAGATAGCGGCCAAGAAGAGAGGGAGAAAATGGTGTAACTAGATGTGTGAGAGCAGAGGTTATAAGCAGTTAGGGTGTAAGGATAACATTGTTCCTACTTTCCGGCCTATAGATAGTGGCATACATTGGGAATAACCCCTCTTTGATATAATTGTTCTCAGGTAGGTTTTTTCCTTCCCAGGGGACAGCCAAGTTTAAGTTAATGCAAGGAAATGAACAGTATGTTAAGGGAAGTAATTAGGATATTAAGGGAGTTTCTTCATCAGTCATGAATCTCAGGAGGTACCATGGAAACAGTTTCCAGAAGGGTAGGAATTTAGGGGTTTTAGCTATGGTGCAAGGAAGATTGTAACAACAGTATTGTTACAGAAAATAAGATTAGATCTAGGAAATGGGCTGAGAATTTTGGCCATTACTAGTGAAAACCAAATTTAGAATGAAGATAGATTAAATCACAGCAGTCTCTAAGGAAGTGACGGATACTTTGGTCTAATAGGGTTCATATGTAGTTTGGAAAGGAAAGCCTACAATCATGATAGGAAACCTAGTATTCCCTTTCTTGGTATCAGCCCTGGTGGCTATAGCAGTACCAGTTAGCAGTTTAAAAATGATCCTAATGGCCAGATGTAGTGGCTCACAACTGTAATCCTAGCACTCTGGAAGGCCAAGGCAGGTGAATTGCCTGAGCTCAGGAGTTCAAGACCAGCCTGAGCAAGAGTGAGACCCCCATTTCTAAAAATAGCCAGGTGTTGTGGTGGGCACCTGTCATCCCAGCTACTTGGGAGGCTGAGGCAAGAGGATCAATTGAGCCAAAGTGTTTGTTAGGTTGCTGTGAGCTATGATGACATGGTACTCTACTGACAGTGACAAAGTGAGACTGTCTTAAAAAAATAAAATAAAAATGATCCTAAATGTATGTGGTCTTTGTGGAGGTAATCTTAAGTGGTACTCAGTAAGGGATTGTGCTTTGCTAGGATGGCATAGGAATTTACATACACTAATCTTGGCAGAGTGATCTTGGTACAAGTTGGGCATCCCAAATTTGAATTCAGAATGCTCCAAAGTCCCAATAAAGATGCTCAAAGGAAAAGCTTATTAGGCACTTTGGATTTTGAATGCTCAACTGCTAAGTGTAATGCTAATATTCCAAACTTTGTCAAGTGGGCGGCGCCTGTGGCTCAGTCAGTAGGGCGCCAGCCCCATATACTAAGGGTGGTGGCGGGTTCTTAAATCTGAATCACTTCTGGTCCCAAGCATTTTGCAGCTTTTTGGCCAGGGCTGGGTTTGAACCCACCACCTCCAGCATATGGGGCCAGTGCCCTACTCCTTGAGCCACAGGCACCACCCTGGTCCCAAGCATTTTGGATAAAGGATACTTAACCTGTATGCTGGCAGCTAGACACAGGTGTGGTCTCAATTATTATATCTGATTTTATTGCAACAACCCCAACAGGATTTCATGTTGAATGTTACTTTGTTCCAACATGTATTCGGTGTTACTGCTATGGTATCCTTCTATTGGTTTTTTTTAACTTAATGGTGGTTTTTTTTTTTTTTTTTTGAGACAGAGCCTCAAGCTGCCACCCTGGATAGAGTGCTGTGGCATCACAGCTGACAGCAACCACCAATTCCTGTGATCAAGCAAGTCTCTTGCCTCTGCCTCCCAAGTAGCTGGGACTACAGGTGCCCACCACAACGCCCAGCCATTTTTTGGTTGCAGCCGTCATTGTTGTTTGGCAGGCCCGGGCTGGATTTGAACCCGCCAGCTCAGCTGTACGGGGCTGGTGCCTTAGCCGCTTGAGCCACAGGCACCGAGCCCGAACCACTTTATTTTTGAGACAGAGTCTCACTATGTCGCCCTCAGTAGAGTGCTGTTGCATCACAACTCATAGCAACCTCAAACTCTTGAGCTTAAGAGATTCTCTTACCTCAGCCTCTCAAGTACCTGGGACTAAAGGCCCCAGCCACAATGCCCAGCTACAAACCATTAAACTTTTAAATAAATATTTTTGCACAGAAAGGCTTTAAAAAAGCACTTTTAGCAAGTTACCTTTCTACTTATAAATATGATTCTATCATGTTAGGGAAAAGATTCTTTTTTTTTTTTTTGAGACAGAGCCTCAAGCTATCACCCTGGATAGAGTGCCGTGCAATCACAGCTCACAGCAACCTCCAATTCCTGGGCTCAAGCAAGTCTCTTGCCTCCGCCTCCCAAGTAACTGGGACTACAGGCGCCAGCCACAACACCTGGCCATTTTTTGGTTGCAGTCGTCATTGTTGTTTGGCGGGCCTGGGCTGGATTCGAACCTGCCAGCTCAGGTGTACGTGGCTGGCGCCTTAGCCCGTTGAGCCACAGGCGCCGAGCCGGGAAAAGATTCTTAATGGAATGGCAGAAGCGTGGTTCTCAAGAAAAAGAAAAAGGGACAATGAAGCAGACATTTATATCAAGAGAAAAAAGATGTGGAGGAAGAAAAAACAATAAATTAGAGATGGCAGAGAATTATGGAAAACTTTCAGAGTAAAGGAACATGAGGCCAAATCAGTAACATTGAAAAACTGTTGAACTTTATCTTATGAAACTGAGTTTTTATATGCTATCATACAACTAAGCAACCCTGCTCCTTGACATAAACACTAGAAAAACTTTTGCACATGTGCTTCAGGAGGCACATACAAGAATGTGCATAATAGCACTGTTCATAAGAGCCCCAAACTCAAATAACCTGAACAACCATTGACTGGAGAACACATAAATAAATTTGGGTATATTCACATAATGGAATATTATACAATAGTGAAAAAAGAATAAACTAGAGTTACACTGAACAATTTATCAAATCTCAGAAACATCATGAAGAGAAAAATAAATCCCAGAAAATATGTCCCTTTTCATATCCAAACAATGTATTATTTAGGAATTCAAACACAAAATTTAAGATAGTGGTTACCTTTGAGGGGGGAGCAGGGAGACAGAAGAGGAAGAGATAATAGGGAGATTGTGTGCCATGTGTTGGGTATTTATTCATTTTGTATTATAATTTACATATGTGTTTCATACATTTTTTAAGTATATACCATATAACATTTTTATAAGATTAAGAAAAAGAATCCTATAGTTAGCCAAGTCAATAGAAATCACCTAATCTATAGTTGATCTAGTTTATAATATTGAAGGCTATTAACGATTCTCTCCATATTTTACCCACTGTTTAAAATTCTTATCTAATATGAAGGTTCTGGTGACCTGTGGTGTATTTCTTATCTATTTTCCAGTGACTGTTTTTTTTTCTTCTTCCTTGCCTTTGACTCTCTGTGTCTCTTCCCACTATGCACTGATTGAACTTCACCTACAAACTCCTTACTGTGATCTGTGGAGAATGTACACAGTTTAAACACATCAATAAATACTTTAACTTCCAAAAAAATTTTTTTGTGTTAAAATTTTTTTAAAAATCAGGAGCAATTAAAAATACCTAGTTACTGCTTTTCTTGAAAATGAAAATAAATAGCTACATTGGGCTCACAAGTAGAGAAGGCAACAGCAGACCAAAACTGAGTAGTGGCTATCTTCCATAGAAGAGTATATTCTCTTCTATATCCAATGGTCCCATTTGCTCCTTGTTCCTTTATACCAACTTCATTCATTTACATTAGCTGATTAGCCATATAAGCATTTGAGTTTGAGATTCAAGATTTAGTTCAATGCATACTTTTTTTTTTTTTGACAGGAGTCTCACTCTGTCACCCTGGCCAGAGTATAGTGGTGTCATTGTAGCTCAACGCAACCTCAAACTTTGGTGCTAAAGTGATTCTCCTGCCTCAGCCTCCCGAGTAGCTGGGACTACAGTCATGGCTACCATGCCTTGGCTAATCTTTCTGTTTTCTGTGGAGATGGGATCTTGCTCTTACTCCGGTTGGTCTTGAACTCTTGGTCTCAAATGATCCTTCTGCCTCATCTGTCCAGAGTGCTAGGATTACAGGTGTGAGCCACCATACCAGACCCAATATATCATTATACTGCTCTGGATGGGTAGGTGACTCACCTTAGGTCACACAGTTTTGGTAGGCTAAATCTTTTTTCTTTTTTTTTGAGACAGTTTCAAGCTGTTGCCCTGGGGAGAGTGCTGTGGAATCATAGCTCACAGCAACATCTAACTCTTGGGCTCAAGTGATCCTCTTGCCTCAGTTTTTCTATTTTTAGTAGAGAAGGGGTCTCACTTTTGCTCAGGCTAGTCTTGAACTCATGAGCTCAAGAAATCCATCCACCTCGGCCTCCCACAGTGCTATCATTATAGGCGTGAGCTACTACACCTGGCCAGGTAGGCTAAATCTTAATGGTCTTTTCAAACTTCCTACTGTTTTACACTTGATTAATTAGAAGATACTGTTTCTGAAAATGAGGGACTACCTAGGAGAGTTAGCAGGCATTACAGTATATCTTTCAAACTGGTCCGTGTATGAACTCCAAAGGTGAAATTAAATTTTAATTTCATTATTGCAGAAGTATTATGAAAATATAAGGACTAAAATATCCTTTGATTGCCAAGACATATTTCTTCATTTGAGTTCCACTAAACTGTGCCAATGACCACCTTAGAAAATCTTTATATATAATTCACAAAGTTTCACTCTTTAAAATACATAATTCAGGCCGGGAGCAGTGACAGCTTAAAACTCTGTCTCAGAACAACAACAACAACAAAAAAGAATCTACATCTCTACAAATCCACATCAATTTATAAAAACTGATTGTAATAGTTACTTTTCTCATTAAAACACATGAGATATATCTTGTTGAAAGATAATTATGACTGCAACGTGGCAAAAATCCACAAAGGCTGAGTTCCTGTAGTTGGATCAGACCAAGATTTTAAAAATAAAGCACTGAATTTAAACTCAACATTGGTTACCACCTGTTGCTGGGGATTCAATCAGAACTAAACCTCTATATTTAGAGAGAGTAACACTTACACTGTTTGAAGATAACTGGGTTCAAAAATTTGGTTATTTTTAGGTGACTGCTCATTCTTTTTTTTTTTTTTTTTTTTTTTTTTTGCAGTTTTTGGCCGGGGCTGGGTTTGAAGCCACCACCTCCGGCCTATGGAACTAGCGCCCTACTACTTTGAGCCACAGGCGCCACCCAAGACTGCTCGTTCTTATTTTTTTTTTTTCATTCTTAATTTTTATTACTCAAAAAAAGCTTCATTTTCTTATTTAGCTTTCTGACTGTGTGCTTGTGCCTTCAACACTTTCACAACGATTTTCTGCTCCTCAATAACGAAAGCACACTTCATCCTGTCACGAACACATTTAGCACACATGGAACCACCATAGGCCCTGCTGACATGTTTTTTTGTTTTAGACAACCTCATAAGAACTTTAGGTCTCACAGCATGAACCCCTCGAAGTCTGCCTGGGCACACACCACATGCAGATTTTGGTGCTTTCCCAACCTTCTTGGTATAAAGGTAAACAATTCTGTTACCAGGGGTTTGGGACAGCCTGGTTTTGTTAGAGGCTGTAGGAAAGCCTACAACGGTATATCAAACGCTGCACCATTTTGAATGCCTCTAGACACTGTCCCCGGAAGAGGAAAAAGAAATGGCGAGTTTAAAGGTCAAACATTACTGCGCAGGACCAAGACTGCTCATTCTTTTTCACCCAAGTTAAAAACTTAATAAACTTGTTTAGGGCTTTTGAAAGGAATTACAATAATTGCAAAGCATTAGATACTTACCATAAACAAACTTCAAACTTTTTTTCACTTACAAATAGAAACAATCTCTTGAAAACTAACTTTTTAAAAAATATGTAGGGTTGTAAGTCACATGACTATTATCTCCAAATCCACATATTGCTTTAAGAATTCCATTAAGTATCTAATTCCATTGCAGCTGTTGTCTTAACCAGTTGTCTACATCATGTGTCTTCTATTGAGATCAGTAGTCTATAGATAGAATCATTCCTAGAAGTTGAAATAACAAATTCTCTCGTAGGGAAGAAAGTGTATACTATATTGTTCACTTTTTTTTCTATTGTTCATTTTTTAATCTCACTAATAATACTGAATTCCTTGTATTCTTAGTGATCTTGTGCCTAACATGGGTTATGGAAACATCTTAATGAAAATTGATTGAAAATGCTGAATTTGTATCACTTTTTTTAACATAAAATATTTATTATGCATGTTTATACAGTAACACCAAAATAATGCTCAATAAATTACATAGTTCTTTTCTAAGAACATTGCAAATAAAGGGAGAATTACTCAAAATTGAAAATAGGCATCTTTTAAACAGATTTGAATTGATTTCTATATAAACAAAAACATTTTAAATATCTAAAAATTCTTAATGTACAGGATACTAAAGGCTCAATTTTATTGCACATATTTGGTTTAGGCTTGTTTGATCAGGTATCATGCAGAAAAATAAATTACGAATATGAAGTTTTTAAAGTAGGCAGGATGTTATTTTATACTACATGAATTTGTATCACTTTCTAACACTACAATGGGCCTGGTGACTTGTTAGTAATTCCTTAAAAAATGATCACTGGGGATCGGCGCCTGTACCTCAGCGGCTAGGGTACCAGCCACATATACCAGAGCTGGCAGGTTCAAACCCAGCCCGGGCCTGCCAAACAACAATGACAACTACAACCAAAAAATAGCCAGGCGGTGTGGTGGGCACCTGTCATCCCAGCTACCTGGGAAGCTAGCCCAGGAGTTGGAGGTTGCTGTGAGGTGTGATGCCACAGCTCTCTACCAAGGGTGACAACTTGAGGCTCTGTCTCAAAAAAAAAAAGTTGTACTTTAAGATCTAAGACATCTAATGATGTCTAAAGAAAATATGCAGTTTCCAGGTGGCACCTGTGGCTCAGTGAGTAGGGCGCTGGCCCCATATACTGAGGGTGGTGGGTTTGAACCCAGTCCCTGCCAAACTGCAACAAAAAATAGCCAGGGGTGGGGGTGGGGGTAGGGGGCGCCTGTGGTTCTAGCTACTCAGGAGGTTGAAGCAAGAGAATTGCCTAAGCCCAAGAGCTGGAGGCTGCTGTGAGCTGTGACACCACAGCACTCTACCGAGGGTGACAAAGTGAGACTCTGTCTCTAAAAAAAAAAGAAAGAACGAAAAAGAAAATATGCAGCTTCCACAACCACCAGGATAAGCATACATCAATTAATTTTAGTGGATCTCAAACTTGTCTTAAATCAACACCTTCTACTCATGTTAATGTCTTCATTAAATATCATGATACCCAAACATTATGTAAAAGAAACCCACCTGGTAAACATGACCTGGATATTTATAAGAATATTTTTTTTTTCTTTTTGTAGAGACAGAGTTTCCCTTTTCGCCCTCGGTAGAGTGCCGTGGCGTCACACAGCTCACAGCAACCTCCAACTCCTGGGCTTAGGTGATTCTCTTGCCTCAGTCTCCCAAGTAGCTGGGACTACAGGCGCCCGCCACAATGCCCGGCTATTTTTCTGTTTTGCAGTTCCCGCCGAGGCCAGGTTTGAACCCGCCACCTATGGCATATGGGGCAGGCGCCCTACTCAATGAGCCACAGGCACCGTCCAGTAAGAATATATTTAATATATGTACAGCCATTATGTTTTCAGGTAACAGCAGGAAAAATGCAGCAAGATTTTTTTCTCTAGTTATTGCACTGTCATTTAAACATAAACCTGGAATACCCAAGGCAGAATTCAGGTTTACAAGATGAAAGCGTGAAGAGATGTAGGATAGCATTAGAAATGTGTGTACTTCTGAAAAGTAAAGTCTTAACAAAAACCAGAAATGGCATACTTTATGCATCTTGCTTAGTGAAAGAGCTGTAGTGAACATTGTGTAAAGCAGCAGGTACAATGAATATTGTCACAGATTGTGTTAATTTTTGAAGTGGTATGGGTGCTGACTAGTATGGGTGTCAAAAATAGGTTCAGGCCGGCTGCAGTGGCTCACACCTGTAATCCTAGCACTCTGGGAGGCCGAGGCAGGAGTCTGACACCAGCCTGAGCAAGAGTGAGACTCTGTCTCTAAAAAATATAGCCTGGCATTGTGATGGGCACCTGTAGTCCCAGCTCCTTGGGAGGCTGAGGCAAGAGAATCTCTTGAGCCCAAGAGTTTGAGGTTGCTGTGAGCTATGACACCATATGACACTCAACCCCAGGGCGACAGAGTGAGATTCTGTCTCAAAAAATAAATTTAAAAGAAAATACGTGCAGGATTGTTTTGAACCTGTATTTATAATAAAATGTTGGAGAGGGGTTTGATGAGTTTCTCTTAAAAGCTGTTACACATAACAGATATGGTAAATACTTGTTTATAGTCTTTCTTTAACAAACCATGCATTTAAGTTTAAGTGAAGTCAACAAAAAGGAAATAGATGTATGGATTTACGATTTCGAAATTAAAGTTGGTTGTAAAATGTAAATAAAATGTGGAATGTGTAAAAGGAATTTGTTTAATGAATAAATATCCCTAAACATATTGAAAACTCTACAAAAGCATTTCTGTAGTCATGGGTGTTAGAAAGTTTTGTATCAGGGTAATTTCATTACTCAGGAAAATTCTGGCAGAGTTGGTGGCACCCTGACTCACTGTACGTGGGCAGCAAAATGAAGTGAGGTTATATTACTGAAATTAATTGTTATCAACACAGTTATGGCCACAGTTCCAATTAGAACTTCTATCTAGTCATTCAAGATTTGAGAGCCTTTTATGAGCTAATCCCTCCTGTCCTATGCATTGAACATATAGCAGTGGACAAACACACAAGGTCAATGTCCTCATAGCACTATTATTTTAGTGGGATTTTAATCAAATAATCAGAGTAATTTCAGATGGTGATAAGTGCTGTGAAAAAAACAAAGCAGGGGGAAGGGCCTACTTTACACTGAATGATCAGAGAAGGTCTCATTCAGAAGAGAATATTCAAGGTGAAACCTAAAATAATATGAAGGAGTTATTCATATAATGATCAGGAGGAAGAACATTTCAAGCACATCAGCCCTAAAGTGGAAATGAACATGGCATGATCAAGAAATCATCAGAAGGCAAGTTTGGCTAGCACGGTAGATAAGAGGAAGAACAGTATGAAATAAGCCCAGATTAAACAGTTTGATGAAAACATTTCAGATTGTATATGGTACCAGCACATGGTACCCCTGGATTGCACTAATGTATGCAGCTATGATTTAATAAAAAAAAAGAAAGAAAGAAAGAAAGAAGCCCAGATTATGTAGAATCTAGTTGGCTATGTAATAAAAGTATCTGAATTTTATTTGTAAGTGAAGTAAGAAGTCACTGGAGGATTTTAAGTAGGGAAAGGATATGATCTGGCATATGTCTTTAAAGTTCACAGGCAGGGTGTAGTGGCTCATGCCTATATTCCTAGCACTGTGGGAAGCCAAGGCAGGTGGATTGCTTGAGCTCAGGAGTTTGAGACTAGCCTGAGCAAGAGCAAGACCCCAACTCTACTAAAAATAGAAAAAACTCGCTGGGCATCAAGGCCTCTAGACCCAATTGTTCAGGAGGCTGAGGCAAGAGAATCACTTGAGCCCAAGAGTCTGAGGTTGCTATAAGCTATGATGCTATGGCATTCTACCCGGGCAATAGAGTAAGACTCTGTCTCAAAAAGAAGAAAAAAAAGTTCATAGGGATGGGGGGAAAAGTGGGAGGAGGGAGATTATTTGGGAAGCTACTACACTGACCTGACAAAAAAATCATAGTGACTTGGAAAAGATGGTTCCTTTCATAAGATTAATAGAAATAATGTAAACAAAGTACTAAATTCAGTGTCTGACACATATGAATGTTCAATCGCATATGCTATTTATTATTACTAGTTTATACCTAAGACAGTCTTCCTTTTTTTTTTTTTTTTTGAGATAGTCTCACTCTTGTTGCCCAAGCTAGAGCATAGTAGCACCCTTGAGATAGTAACTCCAGAAGTACACAATCACCACAACACTCAAGGTACAAGAAATAGAACTCTTATTACTCACTTAACAAAATTTGTTGAGTCTTTACTCTGTGTAAGTTATGAACAAATTTACTGAGCCAGCATGGGGAAAATGGATTAATAGATCAATCATCATGGAACACTAGATCTGGAAGGGATCTGAAAGAGTTCAATGCCTCACTTTACAAACAACAAAACAAAAGCACAGAAAAAAGAAATTGCTGTTTCTCCTAAACTGGAAAATGAGAGGATCATAACGTAGGCTATCTCAAGGACATACTAGATAAAGATTTTCATTAACATAAATCCAAAAGTTTTTAATGCAATGCTATCTGAGCATATCAACATAGTATACTAAGAAAATAAAATAATTAGGCTTGGCGCCTGTAGCTCAGCAGCTAGGGCGCCAGCCACATACACCAGAGCTGGCAGGTTTGAACCCAGCCCGGGCCTGCCAAACAACAATGACAACTACAACCAAAAAATAGCTGGGCGTAGTGGCAGGCGCCTGTAGTCCCAGGAAATTGAGGCAAGCAAATCACTTAAGCCCAAGAGTTTGAGGTTTTTGTAAGCTGTGATGCCACAGCACTCTACCAAGGGCGACATAGACACTGTCTCAAAAAAAAAGAAAAAATATATAACAATTATATAAGCTCCTTGAGACAGTGCTTTGTAGAGGGTAAATGCTCAATAAGTGTAGTTACTACTTATGCTGCTAAAAATATCTGTATGGAGAAGCAGAAGCAGAGGCAGAGTCAGGCACTGAGACCAAGAGACATACCCATGGGGCTGGGCCATGCAGAGCCACCCCAGAGAGCCCTCCCACCACCCCAGCCTGGAAGAAGCAGTGACTCCTCACCCCCACATTCCCCAGGAGCCAGACCCTGGACTGGCTTGGTATTCAGGTGCTCAAAAGCAGATCCCCAGGCAGGTTTTGCTCAACCTCCAACGAGGGCTGGCCCTTTGGAAGGTGTCTTCAACAGCCAGACCAGAGAGACCACCATGACTAAGCACTCTACATCTACTCTTGCAGCCAAGTCTAAGCAGTCCAAGGCCTCCAAGAAGTCCACAGACTACCCTAAGTATTCAGACATGATCATGGCTGCCATCCAGGCTGAGAAGAACAGCTACTGGCTCCTTGCCCCAATCTATCCAGAAGTATATCAAGAGTCACTACAAGGTGGGTAAGAACGCTGACTTGCAAATCAAGTTGTCCATCAAGCATCTGGTCACCACTGGTATCCTCAAGCAGACAAAAGGAGTCCTTCCGGCTGGCCAAGAGTGATGAGCCCAAGAAGTCTGTGGCCTTCAAGAAGACGAAGAAGGAAGTGAAGGAGGTGGCCACGCCAAAAAAGGCAGCCAAGCCCTAGAAGGATGCAGCCTCCAAGGCCCCAAGCAAGAAACTCAAAGCCACCCCAGTCAAGAAGGCCAAGAAGCAGCCTGCCACACCCCAGAAAACCAAAAAACCCAAGACGGTCAAAGCCAAGCCAAAGTATCCAAGCCCAAGAAGGTCAAATAGGTGAAGCCCAAAGCAAAGTCCAGTGCCAAGAGGGCCAACAAGAAGTGACAATGAAGTCTTTTCTTGTGGACAGTCCTGTATATTTTCTGTAAATACTTTTTTTCCCCCTCTTGATTCTCATCTGCAGTCCCCTTTCATTCTGACTTTATAAGAGACAGAATTTGGATTCCTCAGAAATTACCAAATAATTCATTTTTCCTTAACCTTAATGACAGCAATAGCCTCTTATCTTTGTAATGATGAGAATGTACTTATACTTTGTTTTGTTATTAATCTACTTATGGGGCTAGGGATTTTGGTGGGCTTGTGTGTTTTGTTTTATCCAATGGTTTGTTTTTTTACGAAGGTACATGGAGGAGGAGAGAACAGGCAAGGCAGTTTGTTCTGGCTAGATGAGAGTGAGACCAGGAATTGTGAAGAAGTAGGAGTATCTTTAAAGCCAGCGAGCTTTCTTTAAAATGGACACCGCTTAAAAAAATAAAAAAATAAATAAAATGGACACCCCTTTGGGTTTCAGAACCTTTGGCAAGAGGGAGAGAGTTGGCAGCAGCTATCCTAAAAAGAGGGAGGTGGGAGGAAATAAAGGTCTCCGGGGCTGACTTCCATCTCCCAGTTGGTGAGCACTGGCAAGGGTCCAAACCCAGTTTCCTTCTCACTTCTGTTGGGTTTGCCCTTGTGGCCTATTGTCTTGGAGAAGGGGCTGGGACAGGGGGGGCAAAGTGACAGCTGGCTGGGAGAAGCAGCTTCTCCCAATCATCTAAGAACTGGCCATTGGAGCTCTCTGTGGCTTCAGCAAAGTCTTGTTAACTGGGAATGGAAACTTTGGGGGAAGGGTGGGGAGTTAGTTAGTCAAGTGCTTCAGTGTGCCCTGTTGAAACTTCGGTTTTTCCACACAATTGATGGATTGTGTCCCAGGAAGGCTTTTCCTTTAATTTTTTGCTTCTCCCATACAAGGGATGGCTTTGCTTGGTCTGGTGAGGCTCCCACCACACCAATAGCCACTGAAAAACCTCCTTGACCCCTTTTTACTTCTGAGTCTTTTATAAGTAGTTGTACCTGGGGAGGAGGAGTAGGAAGGGAGTGGACAGCAAGCTACTGCAGTTGATTTTAAATTTGCAAAGTAATTTTACCAAGCTAGATCTCTGTGTGTATATACACACGCATACATATACAAGCATATCTAGGGCTAGTACTTAACATTTCATGCCTGGGAGCTGTGAGAAAAACCTGTACAGTTGTCTCTTAATTTTAATAATAGGAAGATCATGCTCAATACTCCCCCCCCTCTTTTTTTTTTTTTTTTTGAGACAGAGCCTCAAGCTGTCACCCTGGATAGAGTGCTGTGGCATCACAGCTCACAGCAACCTCCAATTCCTGGGCTCAAGCGAGTCTCCTGCCTCCACCTCCCAAGTAGCTGGGACTACAG
>CAUYRH010070097.1:0-12886 GCA_963574655.1 Perodicticus potto
ACCCCACTAGATAATTTGAATCGGAGTCTTTGTCTTCAAGCAGTTTCTTTTATGACAGGATTTCCAGCCCCCTCCATCCCAGTTATTCTTCTGTGAATCCTATTTGCTTCTATCCCACTCAAGAAGCCAGGGTCCAGAACTACACATATCAATCCAAGCATAGTCTGAGCGGCAGAGAACTTGTCCTGGATACTACATGTGAGACTTGACTTTTTATGTTTTTGGTTACTCAGAGTGAACTTTATTTTCAACTCAAACTCCTAAGTCCTTGAAATACTTCTTCCACACTCTCCTGCCCCTCCTCACTGTGTATCCACAGGCACAGGAACATTAGAAATTACATATTAAGGTTGTAATGATATTGAAAAAAACCTGCATAAAAAATGAATGAGAATGTGGTTTATGCAAAATATTTTATATTTCTATTAATTCCTGGTCCATAGGTAGAATCAATGCAGTGACTTTAGGAGTTAGAAAATAATAAAAATTGTTAATAGTCACTGACCTTACTCTCCAAAAGCATATTCTATAATGACTCAGAATTAGTATGCTGAAAACTTTTTTCACAGATGTCACAAACATATAAAATTGAATTTTTTTCTTTTGCAAACACATACTAGTTTGTATTTAATAGGTCAGCAGTTCTCAAAAAACGGTATCAGGTCATTTATTACTGAAAAGAGTACCACAGTTTTATAAATGAGGCATCTTTGTTAAAAATTAAGGTAGACCTCAGGATATCCTTCTCTTTTATTTTCCAGAACAGAAGGAAAAGGGATGAGTTATAATTAGTTAGCTAGGTAGAAATTGTTCATAATTTACAGCCTTCTCCTTGGAATGCAACTGTTATTAATGGACTGATAATACTTGAGAGATTATGAATCATTTAAATTCTTGTAATTTGCAATTTTTATTTTTTCTTTTAATTTTACCAAGTGGATACATTTATTATAAGAAAGAGAGTAAGTGTAAAGAAAGTGAGACTAGGAATATGAATCCTACTTCCACATTATTCCATGGGACTATTTAAAAATGCTTTAGGTCCCAGCTATTTCTTTCTTTCAGCAAAATCTGTGTAACCATGGAAATGTGAACATGAGAATATCATTCATTCCCTATTGTAAACACAAACCTATATACAGTAAGTTGACCACCCAAGGGACTGTAACAAACTGGTCCACATACAGAGGTGGTCAACTTAAGGAACTAGGCCTACTGTTCTGACACATACATGTGTGGCATGTCTGGTCCATGAAAATGAGGTCAACTTAAGGAGGTGGTCAATGTAGAGAGGTGGTCACCTATGGAGGCACTACTGTGTATGTCTAAGTATACACACACACATATGTATTGAGAACACTAATGAAGGCAATTCATTACCTTCACTAAAGAAGGTAAATACATAGCTGGAAAAAATATAACATAATTTTTCACATTATGGGAAACATTATACATGAATAAGATTGTATTTTACAAGATACCTAAAACATTGGTATTTAGGTAAGTGACCTCTTCATGCTTGTCAAATACCCTAAGAATGTATGCTGGCCCTGATAGGATGTTATGTTGGTAAAGTAGTCTCTAAACTTGATTGCATTTTGACTTGTGAAATGAATAGACTACATAGTATTAAGTTTATCTTTGAGGTTGGAAAATTATTTAATAGTGTCATAATTTGCTGATTTTCCTCTAAATCGAGATAGCTTCTTAAAGCTCTATTGGACTCTCAGGCAATATTAGCATCTTTAGAACATACATATTACTCAGGAAAAATACATTTGTAATAAAAATAATTTATGTGTTCATTTATCAATAAATAGGTTCAGAGAATTATCCTATGCTTTTCACTGGGAGTCATGTATAAAAATGTCATCGAAGTGCTCAAACTAACAGAACATTTCTTGTTACCTTTACTTGGCCATAATCTTCAGTTTGATTAGCTTTTTGTTCCCCGATCCTTAGGTCATACTTCACTGAAGTCATATTTTATTGATCAAAGCTTTTTCTAATTAAATTACAGTCATATGCCACATAGCAACATTTCAGTCAAGAGTAGATACTGTATACGATGTGGTCATCCAGTAAGCTAAGGTTAATTTATTATTGAAGGGAGAATAGCAGTTTTTATAAATTTAGTGTGGCCTAAGTGTACAGTATTTATAAGTCTGCAATAGTTTACAGTAATGTCCTTGGCCCTCATACACACTCACCACTCACTCACTCACTCAGAGTAGCTTCTAGGACAGCCCCATTTGTGGTAAGTGCCCTATACAAGTGTACCACTTTTTATCTTTTATATGATACTTTTACTGTATGTTCCTTATGTTTAGATAAGTCTAGACACACAAATACATACCACTGTATTAAAATTTCCCACAGTGGTCTATATAGTAACATGCTGTACAGGTTCATAGCCCTGGCACTATTCCATTATAGCCTAGGTGTGTAGTGGGCTAGGCTAGTTTGCCTAAGTACACTTTGTGATGTTTGTACAATGATAGAATCGCCTAAGAATGTATTTCTCAGAATGTACCCTCATCATTAATTGATGCATGGCTATATTCTATTTAAATTGCATAAACATCTCAACTTTTCCTTTTAAGATAAACATAACTTTTACCGTTTCTTGTTTGTTTCTTTGTTTTCTGCATCTGCTTCTGGACCCCATTGGTCTACCCCACTGTAGTAGCATCTAACTGATCACTGCGTGCGCTCTCTTTAGCTGCTATAATCTTACTGATTTCAAAGCTTGAGTTGATAGAATTTTACTTGCTACTAAATGACTGGAAATTAACATTCCCTTCACTAAATGTCCCAGATTTTGCTACTAGGTAGTAGAGTTTCAGGGTGACACTATTGGAGGTTCTCTAGGCAGTTAGTGAAGTTTTTCTTAAAAGAAAATCTCTTCCTCCTCACTAAACACCCCCCAGATTGCTGGGCTGGCTGGACTAGTGTGCTCTTAGCATGTCCTTACTGCCCGAGCAGGTGTGGTCTGCCTCTGTTCTGCGCTGCTGAGGTTGGTACCTCCTGCCGCCACCTGCCCTGCTGCTGTCATTAGTGCCTGAAGCCTCTGCAGTCAGTTCTTTTAATTGTGCCCCTGACACTTTACTGTACTTATCTGTTCTCTTCCTCACTTTTCTTACTGTTCTTCCCATTAGTCAGGCTTCAGTGTTAAGAGGCCTGATTTTTTTTTTTTAGGTAAAAAAGATTTTATTTTTTTAAATATTGTTATATATATATAAAATTTTTTTTTTTTTTGCAGTTTTTGTCCGGGGCTGGGTTTGAACCTACCACCTTTGGTGTATGGGGCCGGTGCCCTACTCCATGAGCCACAGGCACCACCCGCAGAGAGGCCTGATTTTAATAGTTATTGCTATAAAAGTCAATGTGATTTCTTCCTTACTATCATTAAAACAATCAACCACACCTCATATTTGTAGTGTGCCTGTGTTACGTTTTGGCCGCTAACATCACCACTAATGCAGGTGCGTGCTGTCTCTTGGCCAAGCCATTCTGGGGATGTTGGTTCTCCTTCTCAGGGTTGTCCCAACATGGACCCAAGATGGCTGCAGCAACACTGAGCATCACGCAGCAACATCCAATGTCCAGTGTATAAGGCTAGAACATGCCTCTGCAAGTCACCCCACAGACCTGCCTTCCCATTTCTATAGTTGGGAAAGCATTGTTGGGCCTGAGACCAGTCCTTGAAGAAGGGAGTTACCATGACTGTCTTATACTACATGAGATTCATCCCCAGAGTTGGGCAGAGGCTCAGCTTCTGAAACATATGGGTACAAATTCTTGCACAAATTCAAGGTTCTGTTAGCAAGAAAAAGCCAAGAATGGTATTGACTGTAGAACAGCCCACAGCCATGTCTGCTGCAGTAATGAAGAGCTTTGATCAAACTTGTAAGAACTGTGCCCCCAAATCCGAGATCAGCCTTGGGGAAATATGCTATCCTTAAAGCCTTCTGCCAGGCCAAACTATCGAAGTATTCATTTTATTCCTGTAGCAATTGTTGATAAAACACTCACTGACATGTAGCATGGCTGAGCTTTTAGGGTCAATTATCTTCACGTGCCAATGTTCTGTTTCCCCAACTAGGTGACAGATGAGTGTCTTGGTGGGTAGAAATCGTGAAGGGGTAGTTTAGAGATTAGGTGTTTGTGTTTCTGTGGCACTTTCACCTGCAGAACATAGACTGTCCTTGAGAAGTTGATTAAGTCTGCTAACTTGTTTTGCCTTCCCCTAATTACCAGAAGCTCCAAACTGCCAGTTTTGGGTTGTCTTGTGTTCACAGACATGTTGTTTTCAATATTATGTTTTTCTATAAAGAAAAACTAAATAGTTATTAATATTTAAAATTTCAAAGATGTTTTATAGAATCCTGATTTCTCATTTCTTTTGAAGGATCTGATTCTATGACACCACGGTCCCGTGTTTTGGGGCAGCCCCTGGCCTGGGCTGCCCAGTGTTGACCTTTGTAGAGTGAGGCCTGTGCTGTCCTGTTCTCATGCTGTGGCCAGGATCACGTTCCCCTCACACTAAGCACTTCACTCGTGCCTTTGGGCCTCCCTAACATTTACTTTTGAGACTCCTATTGCAAATCATTCTGTATATTGCTGCCACATTAGTTTTTAAAATTAGTTTTCTACTCCACACTCCTGATCGCTTTCAGTTGTCTTTAAATATAGTTGTTTGTAAATGCTTCCTGGGCAGCAGTTTTTCCTATCAGATACTGGATGATTCTTACCTCCACTGTACACAGCTTGCTATTCCTCAATGCTGGTGTTCTCACCTGCTTCCATGACTTTGATCAGAAATATTGCTTGGTCTGGAACACCTCTGTGGTAGGATAAATAATGCACCCTCCAACCCCCAAACATGTTCATGCCCTGATCCCTGGAATCTGTGAATATGTGACTGAATGTGGTAAATGGAGATTTCACAGATGTGATTAAGTGAGGGAACTTGGGATGGGGAGAGTGCTTTGTATTTCCCAGGTGTGCCTGATGTAATCACAAGTCTCTTTTCAAAAGGAGACCAGATTAGGAGAAAGGGGTATGAAAACGGAAGCATAGATTTTAGAGTGAGGTGGTAACAAGATTGTCAAGGCAGCCCAGAAGTTTTAAGAGGGAAGGGTTGGCCTCCAGCAGGAACCATACCTGTGACCATTTTGACTTTAGCTCTCTAAAATAGATTTGAAAACTGCCTTCTAGAACTATACAAAAGTAATTTCTGTTAAGCCACTAAATTGGTGGTAATTTGTTACAGCTGCAACAAGAAAATTAAGCAACCTTCTTCCTCTATCTTATAATCATTACCTTCTCCCTGAAATCCTTCTGGATCATCAAAACAATGCACAGTCTCTCAGTGATTTCTTTGCATGCATGTCTTAGCCCCACTATGTTGCAAACTCTATTGAGAACCCTTTGTGATTCAATGTGTTATTTTTCTCAGGACTTACTGAGTGCTTGATCACAATTAAGAGTTAAGAAATATTCGTTGAGGGGCAGTTCCTGTGGCTCAAAGGAGTAGGGTGCTGGCCCCATATACTGGAGGTGGCGGGTTCAAACCAGGCGCTGGCCAAAAACTGCAAAAAAAGAAAGAAAGAAATATTCATTGAGTGAAAGGAAGATGGGGAGACTAGGGATATTGGTGGCCAAATGGCCATGAGGAGCAATTGTAGGTAAGTCTAATAGTGTGCTTAAATAAGGATAGTTTAAATGTCTTGGTATTTTGAAATTTTGGTGCATCTATAGTAGATTACTTGTACTGGCCTAATAAACCTGTAGGAAGAAAAAGAAAACAGAGATGAGAAGAGAGGAGAATTTGATTAAAACAGGATGATTGACCTCTTTACTGATTTAGATACTCTCTATTTCTTTCTTCTGCCTGTTTGTTCTGAACTTCTTATACTAAGTTGAATAGAAGTGGTGATAATGGGCACCCTTGTCTTGTTCCAGTTCTTAGGAAAAAGGCTTTTAATTTTTACCCATTCAGGATGATGTTGGCTGTGGGTTTGTCACATATGGCTTTGATAATGTTGAGTAAGTTCCTTCTATGCCTGGTTTGTTGAGGGTTTTTATCACAAAACGTTGCTTTATCAAATTCTTTTTCTGTGTCTATTGAGATGATCATATGGTGATCTTTGTTTTTGCTTCCGTTTACATGGTGAATCATGTTTATTGATCTGCATATGCTAAACCATCCTTGCATCCTTGGGATGAAACTTCTTTGAACAAGGTGAATTATCTTTTCTTTTTTTTTTTTTTATGTGCTGTTCATAAGGAATATCAACCTGTAGCTTTTAATTTTTGTTGTGTCTTTTTAAGGCTTTGATATCAAGGTGATGTTGGCTTCATAGAATGAGTTAGGGAGGATTCCCTCCTTCTTGGTGTTATAATAATTTCTGTAGGATATGTACACGTTCTTCTCTGCAGGTTTGGTAGAATTTGGATGTGAATTCATCTGTCTGGGGCTTTTCTTTTGGGGAGATGTTTTATTACTGCTTCAGTCCTGCTGCTTGGTATTAATCTGTTTAGGATTCCTATCCTAGAAAAGGAGGGAGGTAGTGTGTTTTCAGGAATTGATCTATTTTCTCTATTTTCTAGTTTGTGTGCATAGAGGTTTGAGTAGCACTCACAGATAATATTTCATATTTCTGTGGTATCAGGTGTAATGTCTTCTTTTTCATTTCTGATTGAGCTTTTCTGAGTCCCTTCTCTTTTATTTCTGGCTAGTGGTCTATTGATTTTGTTTATCTTTTCAAAGAACCAACTTTTTGTTTTGTTGAGCCTTTGTAATGACTTTGTTTTCCGTTTTGTTTAGTTCTGCCCTGAGCTTTGTTATTTCCTTTCTTCTCCTGACTTTTGGTTTGGTGACATTAGGTTGCTAATTTTTATTCTTTCTGTCTTTTTGATGTGGGCATTTAAGGCTATACACATTCCCCTTAAGACTGCGTTTGTCGCATCCCATAGATTTTGATAGGTTTTGTCTCCTTTATCATTCAGTTTGAGGAATCTTTTGATTTCTATCATAATTTCATCATGGATCCAAGGATTATTCACTAGCAGGCTGTTTAATTTCTATGACTTCATGTATATTTTAGTGTTATTCTTAAAATTGATTTCTAGTTTTATTCTACTATGGTCTGAAAAGATAGATGGGATGAACTTGAATTTTGTATTTATTGAGACTTTTTTGTGGTCTAAGATTTGATCACTCATGAAGAATGTCTCTTGTACTAACGAGAAGACTTTGGGTAGAGTTTTCTATATACATCTGTTAGGTCCATTATTTCTAGAGTACCATTTAAGTCCAGTTTTTTATGGTTTTTCTTCTTTGATGATCTTTCCCACTCTGTCACTGGGGTATTGATGTCCCTAGAAATTACAATGCTACTGGGTTTTTTTTTGTTTATATCTAATAGAATTTGTTTTATGAATCATGGAGCTCCAAGTGTTAGGTGCATATATCTTTAGGGTTATTATGTCTTCTTGTTGAATTGTTCTCTTTATTGTTATATAATGAATATCTTTTTCTTTCTATTTTTGTTGATGATATGATCTTATACCTGCAAAACCCTAAAGACTCTTAGAATTGATAAATAAACTCAGCAAAGTCTCAGGTTATAAAATTAGTGTACACAAATCAGTAGTATTTTGACATACTAACAACAGTCATGCTGAGAGACAAGTCAAGGACTCAGCATCATTTACAACAGCTACAAAGAAAATGAAATGCCTAAGAATATACATAACCAAGGAGGCAAAAGATCTCTATGAGAAGAACTATAAAACACTGATGAAAGATATTACAGATGACATAAACAAATGGAAAAACATCCCTCACTCATGGATCAGTAGAATTAACATGACTAAAAGTCCATACTGCCCAAAGTGATTTATAGATTCAATGCAATCCCCATCAAGATGCCAACATCATATTTTGCAGATCTAGAAAAAATAATTTTATGCTTCATTTGGAACCAAAAAAGAGCCTAAATGGTGAAAGTATTCTTAAGCCAAAAGACCAAATACGGAGGCATCACATTACCTGACTTCAGATTAAAATAGGAAGATCAGACACCTTCAGCTGGGGTGTGATATGGACCATGGAGAGCCTATATTATCTGTTGAAACACTGAAGGAAAGTATTTTGCCCAATGAGTTTTACATTTTACTTCTAGATGGTGTGGATCATAGAATTCCAAAAGTATTTTTTCTTGGGAGGCTTTTAGTTGAGAGTGCCACTCCATTATAGAAATTGTAGATTTTCTTAGTAAATGAGGCCAAGACAATTTTATGTTGCTTTTGTGACACACATTAGAGCAGGTTACAGCTGTCTAAGTGGACAATGTACTATTTCAGGCAGGTTAGACATTGGCATCCAGGCAGGAAGTCTCTAGGGAAGGTTGCATATTTGCATTATGTCACTGAAGGTTTGCCTTCCTGCATTAGCTGACAGAGATAGGCAATGACAGGATGCCAGGTAGCTGTATTGATGACAGAACCTGGAAAACAGAGAGGGCATGTTCTTTCAAGATGATGTCAGCCTTTAATTATGGGAAGGTGGGAGGACATCCAGGGGAAGAATGGAGAAAGGTGTAAAAAGAGCTGCTGATGTGTTAGGATAATAGAGGGCAGGATTTGATTACTGAAGGAAAAAGGGAAGCAAATGTTTTTGTTATGTTAGACTTTGACAAACAGAAGGTGGAATTTCTGTTTAAATGCTTTACATTTGTGTTAAGCATTTTATTTAACTAAAGGATTAATGAAAGAGGAGAATAAATGGATTAAGATTAGACTAAGATTATTACTGTTATTTTTCCATTCTGCCTTATGGCTTGCAACTTAACAACTTGTTTTCCTTATGTGTAACTGTGTGTGACCTTACCCTCTCCCCTGTGTGGGTTCCCAAGAGCAAAGCCGTTCAATGCTTCTTGCCCATACTGATGAAGAGCTGAGTCCAGTTCTTGAAAGGATTCCATTTGGCATGTCAACAGCTTAGCATGTGACATAGACCTTATTTATTATTTCATGGAAGATATGATTTGCGTGTGTGTGTGTGTGTGTGTGTGTGTGTGTGGTGGTTATATCACTAAAATCATCAGCTCTGCCTCAGAAAGTACTAAAGAAGTATATATTTCAAGCCCAATAGAAAGAAAACAGGGGTCCTTCAATTAATAGGACCTGCCAATTTTAGAAGGCAGATAGTGATTATCTTTTGTTACTTGTGCATCCATTTGAGGTTGCAGCCAGAGGTTAAGTGGCCCATTGTCTTAGGCTGGGTTCCCCAAAAGGAAATGCTGAGATGAAGATTCACGTAGAAGTGATTTAGGTAAGGTGCTCCCAAGAGAAACTGGAAAGGAAGTAAGGGAAGCAAAACGCACAGGGGAGAAGCCAAGCAAAGGTGCAGCCTCAGGAAAAGGCCTAGACGTGCCCCTGACTGGTGCAGTATAAATCACATTTACAGTTTGTGACTTGAGAGAAGAAAGCTGGGCTTCTTTGCTCTGGAATCATTAATCATTGGCAGTGGGCCAACTTACAGGTTATAAACCCTCATGTCCTGGGGCTCTCTGTATGCATAAGCAGAGGGTCTGGTTGCCTGAGGGCAGTCCCTGGAGAAAGAGTTGCTGATGTGGCCCCTGAGAGGCAAGTGTACATTGTAGCTGGTGAGAAGGGATACAAAGGAACTGGGGGAGGGGTCTAACACGACCTCTGCTAAACGCTGACAATGCCTCCTACACTTATCAAAGTGTGCTTTCCAATGAGTGAGTACCACCGTCAACTCAAGAGGAGTTTCTGATGACAGTATCTCCCTCTTCCATTTTATTTTTTATTGTCCTTCACTGAAAGATTTCCCTGGCCCTGATTATTATAATGGGTATGATCAAGGAAAATTGCCTCTTAAAAATGGTATAGAAAATGAGATGGGCTATACAGGTCAAGATTTGCTATCTACTTGAGCTCATCATCTGCCTGACTTCATGCGCATATTTTGCTTTAACTGACTTCTTGGATTCTGCTATTGTGCCCCAAATGACATAGTTATGGTATTTCTGGGCTTTTTCTAGTTAATCTATAGCCTCACTGGTTTTGAAGTGACATGTGGAAAAAATGCTTTCTTTCCATAATCTCGCTGTGTTTTAACCCTGCATTACTGAGATTTATTCCTACCTTATTAATGACAATGACGATAGTAAAAGTGACAACTACCATTTATTGAGTGCTTCCATGTGCCAGGCAATTTAGAAATAAGTTTGCACATTGGCCATGAGAATTGGGTATTATTATTTTCCTTTTATTTTTGAGGAAACTGAGGCTAAGCAGGAAAAACACATTTTTCCCAAGGACCTCTCCCTTTTTTCCACATGCTACACTGGGGTTAGCAATTAAAAACTCCACACTCCTTTTCCCCTGCCCACTTCTCCTGGGCAACTTGAATTTTACAAAATTGGGGTAAGCTGAGGCAAATATATGCTTTTCGAAAATGTCCTTAGTAGATTGTCTTCTTCCATGGGGCTTGCTGGTGTGTACACCCCTATGTGCAGACTGTTAGCTAACGGCAAAGAGAGATGGTTATTCTTTTTGTGGCTTAATGCTATTTTGCATTGATAGTTTCTGTCCTCATTGGAGGCTCTTAGCATATCAAAAAGGTGTTTTTTCTTTTCTTTTTTTAAATAATTTTATTAAATCATAATTGTGTACATTGGTGCAATCATAGGGCAGAATGTGCTTCATATACAATCAGAAACATTTTGATTGTACGGTGAGAGATAGCCTTCATAGCATTTTCTTAATCACTATATAAAGACATTGATACATGTCTACATTTAATAAGTTTCACCAGTACCCTACTAAGATAATCACTCTGAGAATCCAAAGAGCAAACCCAAGCACATTTTGATGTTTTCATAATGAGGCTAGCTACTTCAGTTAACAAACAAGCCATAGCACTAAGATCAGAAGTGCTCCCCAAATGCTCCACACGGGTGAGTCTGGAGATGTCAGAGGCCCCTGGAAGCTTGGCATTTCTCCCATGGTATGACTCCTGTGAGGCTATTGAGAGGGAAGAGTGAAGGTTTTTTTTTTTTTTTTTTTTTTTATCAAATCATACCTGCTTACATTAGTGCAATCAAGGGGTACAGTGTGCTGGTTTCATATACAATCTGAAATGTTTTCATCAAACTGTTTAGCATACCCTTCATTGCATTTTCTTAGTTATTGTATGAAGACATTTGTATTCTGCATTTAGTAAGTTTCGCCTGTACCCTTCTAAGATGCACCATAGGTGTGGCCCCACCAATTACCCTCCCTCCACCCCAAACTCCCCCCTCCCCTCCCTTCCCATATTCTTGTGCTATAGTTGGGTTATAGCCTTCATATGAAAGCTATCAATTAGCTTCATAGTAGGGCTGAGTACATTGGATACTTTTTCTTCCATTCCTTTTCTTTTTTTATTAAATCATAGCTGTGTACATTAGTGCAATCAAGGGGTACAATGTGCTGGTTGCATATACAATCTGAAATGTTTTCATCAAATTGTTTAACATACCCTTCATTGCATTTTCTTAGTTATTGTATGAAGACATTTGTATTCTGCATTTAGTAAGCTTTGCCTGTACCCTTCTAAGGTGCACCATAGGTGTGCCCCCCCATTACCCTCCCTCTGCCGCAACCTCCCCTCTCTCTTCCCTTCACATATTCTTGTGCTATAGTTGGGTTATAGCCTTCATATGAGACCTTTAAATTAGCTTCATAGTAGAGCTGAGTACATTGGATACTTTTTCTTCCATTCTTGAGATACTTTGCTAAGAAGAATATGTTCCAGCTCCATCCATGTAAACACGAAAGAGGTAAAGTCTCCATCTTTCTTTAAGGCTGCATAGTATTCCAGGGTATACATGTACCACAACTTATTAATCCATTTGTGGGTCTATGGGCACATGGGCTTCTTCCATGACTTAGCAATTATGAATTGGGCTGCAATTAACATTCTGGTACAGATGTCTTTGTCATAATGTGATTTTTGGTCTTCTGGGTATATACCTAGTAAAGGAATTATAGGATCGAATGGCAGGTCTATTTTTAGATCTCTAAGTATTCTCCAAACATCCTTGCAAAAGGAACGTATTAGTGTGCATTCCCACTAGCAGTGTAGAAGTGTTCCCTTTTCTCCACATCCACGCCAACATCTCTAGTTTGGGGATTTTGTTATGAGGGCTAATCTTACTGGAGTTAGGTGGTATCTCAAAGTAGTTTTGATTTGCATTTCTCTGATGATTAAGGATGGTGAGCATTTTTTCATGTGTCTGTAGGCCTTGAACCTGTCTTCTTTAGAGAAGTTTCTCTTCAAGTCCTTTGCCCACCCTGAGATGGGATCATTTGTTCTTTTCTTGCTAATACGTTTGAGTTCTCTGTGTATTCTGGTAATTAAACCTTTGTTGGAGGCATACATTGCAAATATTTTCTCCCATTTGGAAGGCTGTCTGCTTGCTACACTTAGTATGTTCTTGGCTATACAGAAGCTTTTTAGTTTGATGAGGTCCCAGTAGTGTATTTTTGATACTGCTTCAATGCCTGGTGAGTCCTCTTCATAAAATATTCATCCAGGCCAATTCCTTCAAGAGTTTTCCCTGCATTTTCTTCTAATATTTTGATAGTGTCATGTCTTAAGTTCAAATCTTTAATCCAGTGAGAGTCTACCTTAGTTAATGGTGAGAGGTGTGGGTCCAGGTTTAGTCTTCTACAGGTCGCCAGCCAGTTCACCCAGCACCATTTGCCAAACAGGGAGTCTTTTCCCCCACTGAATGTTTTTAATTGGCTTGTCAAAGATCAAGTAATGGTAAGTAGCTGGATTCATCTCTTGGTTCTCTATTCT
>CAUYRH010070098.1:0-22561 GCA_963574655.1 Perodicticus potto
ATGTCTTAACACAATAACTAAGAAAATGCCGTGAAGTCTATGTTAACCAGTTTGATGAATGTATTTCAAATTGTATATAAAATGAGCACATTGTACCCCATGATTGCATTGGTGTACACAGCTATGGTTTAATAAACAAAAAAGCAACTCTTCTGCACTTAAAATATTCCTATATTATCATTTGAGAATGGCAAAAATAGTTTTGTTTTTGCAAGTCTCACCTCTTTCAGGGCTTACCCATTCTTTTCTTTATCTGGAGGCCTTGAAGATTATGAATAATAAAGGGAGCATTTTCCCAAAGGACAGGGACTGTCAGATTAAATAAAGCAGATTGTCCTATTTCCATGCAGTGGGAATTCCCAGTATCTGCCTTGCCCTTTATGCTTCCTTATACTTAGAGCCACTTCCTTAAAATGGAAAATAGAACACCAGTTATGACAATGTGTGAGATTTAAGTATTTTACTATATAACAAGCAAGAATCTGAAAAAATGTTTCCACAATTGAAAAAGACTTGACAACAACATAAAACTCTTAGACATCAAATCAATGAAAAACATTAGACTCTAGTTAGAGTGTTTCAGCTTTTGATGTATATAAGAATCTCTGGTTAGAACAGAGAAGGCCTTTATAAAAGCAAGAATTCTTGTCCTTGCATCTCTAAAATCATGATTCAGATGGTCTAGGATAAGGCAAAGGAACTAGAATTCTTCATGAGCTCACCGAAGCTATTTATGCAGAAGATCCATGAAGCACATTCACTTTAGACTTTCAAATGACAAGCCAGCTTTTCCTGTAGAAGTTAGAGATAAAGAAGATCATCTATACATATCTCACTAAAATTAAACAATATGTGCATAATATAAAAATTATCTCAAACAAGTCCCCCTTATAGCAGGATTGCGTCAGTCAACAGGGTAAATCTTTTGAAGTAGGTGGTGATTTGAGAAGATATTTTATGTTTTGAAGTAAGTAATTGATAGCAAATCTAAATCTTATTAACTTTTTATATTTAAATGTGAAATTTTAGGCAGATCAATATCATTTCTCATCAATTTTTGAAGGAACTGATTAAATATAAGTAGATAAAAGAATTTTGCTTTGGTAAACAGAAATTCACAAAACATGAATTTTATGCTAATTTAAGTCACTAAATTATGAAATTACATTCCATATAAATGCTTTTTTCCCCAATAATATTTTCTCCAAACAATGCCATACTTTAATTTACCACACAACCTCTTTGCACTATACAATTGTGTTGGGTTAACAGAAGCATTGGTACACTTGTTTCTAAATCTGTGATTCCCAAACCTATGTCAGAATTACCTGGAATATTTATGAAAATATGCTGGAATATCAATGCAGGGATATCATGAAATATAACTGTGAAATACCATTTTCAAGAGGGAGGATGCAGGAACCTCCCTTTTTAAAGAAAAATTTTCCATATAATTGCAGGATCGATCATGATGCGGACCACTGTTTTGTATGTGAGTCCTAGGTTGTTCTTTCCTAATGAAGACCGACCTCCTTTGTCTTCATTAGATACTAAAGAATGTTTCTCAAAAACAGCCAAATTGTTAATGACACTTTGATAACACTTACACTGTCTCCATATCACTACAGTGTTTTTCTCTGCATATTTCTGTTTGGGGTTATATTACTTTGGCTCAATATTTAGTAACATTTGTAGCAGACTGTTGTCATTTATTAACTTCAACTTCATTGTAATAAAAATTGCTTCAATGTCAAAAGAATGAATAATGCCAGTACCCGAGCTAATTAATGGGAGTATGTCACTTCATGTGCAATATAGTAATTAAGTATTGCTGACGAAATAGGCCTTTATCCTACCAACAAAGCAAGACATTCAATAAACCTTTAACTTAATTGGGGGCTTCATATAATACTGATGCCAAAAGTGTACATTCCATAAACCTGGGGTTACATTTCTGATGTTTTATGCTAACTAGGCATAAATGTTCCTTTTCTGTAAAGGGCCATTAATACAGTTACTCAAAAACTCTATACCCATAAATAGAGATTTAAATTTTATGATATTTTAAGAGAAACATTTAGTCTTTTCAGTGAATTAAGAAGAAAACTCAAAATTTTTTGAAATCAACAAGTGTTGAGCATACAGAGTGTAATCAGGTTCTTGTCATTGTAGTTGACGTAGAGAAGAATAGAAGGAAGATGAGGTGATGGAAATTAGAAAGTCCGAGGAGTGAAGACAGACTGGGGGAGAGAGACTACAAATCTCAACAAATTGTCCCCCTGACTTTTTGTCTAAGGTGATGGGAGCGAGTCTGGGGAGAGTAGATTTTTCTCTTTAACATAGGCTTCCAGTGTAATCAGCAAGATGAGAACATCCAGCCTTGACTCTCAGGGATTTTTAAAATTAATGTTCTTTCATTTGTGATTAGTCTGAATGAGAAGTAGAACAGAGTAGCCATCCAACAATTTTAGGAAATTTGGTTCTCCAGATGATGTGTAATTAGCAACTCAAGTTTTCTGCCTCTAATTCCATAGAAGTTCTTGGCCTCTTTATTTCCCAGGACTGGGTTTCTTTTTTGTGGCAGTATTGGGTTCATGCCCATTCATTCTGTGTTAAGGGTGCAAACCCATCAGTTATGCTGTACCACAGTCTCCCTTTATCCTGACATCTTCAGTGGATGCCTAAAACTAGTAATGGTACCAAAACTGATATGTACTATGCATAACTTTCTTTTCCTCCTTCAAAATTTCACAAATAAAAGATTTGTTCTTATCATAGATTGTAGCAACCTTGGCACACAATTCTTTTTCTTTATTAAGTCAAAAATTCTCATCTTTTCATTTAAAGGAAGCACTTTTTGGCTTCTCTTTGGCATATCCAAATTGCTATCATCTCTACTCTTGAGCATTGGGACCATTATAAAGTAAAGTAAGAGTTCCTTGAACATCAGCACTGTGCTACGTGATGGTGGATATGATGACTGAGAGGACTCATGAGAGACCAGTGAGTGGGGCATACACAGTGTGGAGACCCTGGACAGAGGGATGACTCAGTCCTGGGAAGGAGCACATAGGATGGAGCACCATTTCATCCCACCACTCAGGAAAGTGTGTAATGTAAAACATGTGAATTATTTATTTCTGGAATTTTTTGTTTAATGTTTTTGAAAGGAGATAACTAAAACTGTGGTAAGAGAAATCCCATATAAGTGGGGACTACTATTATGCTAACTAGCCAGTCAGGTTAAATTCTGTTGCATGTGACTGCTTTCCATAAAAGTTTTTCTTGGTGAACATAGTGTAGTCAGCACTGTGAAAAGGCTTGACTGGAGGAAGAAAAATCAGGAAATATGGACTCAAGAAGGACATCTTAGAAGTAATGCTGAATGAAGTCTTGAGGGATAAATAAAAGTGGGTGGATCGGGAAGGGGGTGTGAGAGAAAAGTTTTTATTTAGGCTTTGTTTCTATTCCAGAGTGGAATGAATTTGTAAGAAAGAAAATGATGACCTGAAAAAATAACAGTAAGAACAAATAAAGAAAATATGGCGCACTCGTGCACACCCACCACAATAGAATACTATTCAGCCTTAAAAACAGACAAAACCCTGTCATCTGTGGCACTGTGGATGAACCTGGAGGGCATTATGTCAAGTGAAGTAAGCCAGGCACAGGAAGTCGAGCACAGTGTGGGTCACTCATGTGGGATCTGGGAAGCTGAACTCGGAGAAGCAGAGAGCAGAATGGTGGTCATCAGAGGCTGGAATGGGGCGGGGGGCCTGAGCATATGTTTGCCAAAGGATGCAAAATTCCAATGAAATAGGAGAAATAAGAAGATGTATTGTACACATGGTGACTATAATTTTTTTTAAAAGAAAACAGATATATATGTTTGTGTACTTAGAACATTTTAGGAAGCATATACAAGAAACCTTTGACAACTTTGGGAGGTGAGCTGGGAGAGAAAATATTCCCTCCCCATCCTCTCAGATGCTTAATTTTCATTTTATACCTTTCTGTTCCATTTTTATTTTTTTGACCAGCAGCATTATTACCTTTATAAGGAGCAAATGATCTAGCTTGGCAGAAACCTTCTGATCTGAGCTTTGTTTTGCAAACACTGCCCAACATAAAGAATTGTAGAGTATTGGACTCCCCAGCCCGCCCTCCCATTCCCAAATGTGTCTACCCTTGGAAGCAGCTTTAGGACACCTTCTTCTTGTCCCTGCATTTCCTGAGTCCTCCTTTTTCCTCCATGTGCACTCATTCCACTGGTGCTCTCAACTGGCCCTGTGGCTCCTAAGATGCTGTCCAAATACTGACTCCCAGATTTCTATCTTCAGTCTAACTCCTCCTGAACTGAAGATAAATATGGGCCCTGGAGTTAACCTTAACAGCTCCACCCAGATATCAAGTAGATACCTAAACTTTAACACATGCAAAACTTATCTTCACCCCATAACTTGCTGTACCCACAGTCTTGTAAGTTGCTGATAGAATGTCCAAGCTTCTAGGTCCCCAAGTCCACAACCTCAGAGTAAAAGAATGACTGGAAAGAATGACTGGTATATGACTCATTCATATACCAGTGACCAGAAAACTAAGGCAATCCTCGATATTGGGATTTAAGATATTGTAAGATGATAAAAGTGTCTTCTGAAATGTTTAAAGTTAACTCATTTTAAGTTAAGGATCTGGGTTTCAGCGTTTTAAGTTTTGAGTTTAAGTCACTTCTTGCAAGCTAGCAAACAGAATCAGCCTAAGGCAATCTGGTCCTCAAGGGATGTGCACTTTCGATCTTAAAAATGACATCATTATACAAGGTGCTGGCACTAGGGTTATAAACTCTAAATAACAACCCTTATCTGCATTTTTCATTAGGAAACAGCCAAAAGTTCATTCTCTAAAGGCATGATATACAGAATATCTTTATCTCTACAGGACACAATGAATGATCCCAATTATATGCTATTCAACCTACTGACAATACAGATCAGAGCTGGCCAAGGATTGGTAAACACAGCAAGGGTTCAGATTTTGAAAACTTGCTCTGCAATTTAAAAAAATTCCATTTGCTGTCAATAAGAAAGCAAGTAAAAAATACTACAGATATTGATTTTACCACGTTCTTCAACTAGAACATGAAGGTAGCAGATAAGATACTTAGACATTTAAAAAATAAATTACTTAGTAATAAGAAATTAGACTTATTGCATTCTTCCATTTGCTGCAAAAACAAATTGACAATGAAGACCATTTAAAAGAAATATTCAACTCTAAAGCGGCGGTGGTAGCAATATTTCCACTACAATGTAACCTCCCATTTTCCCAGATAATTAACATTGCTCCATGATACATATTCCCGTGGAACAACTTGCTAGGAGTTTTTGCCAGGGCCAGAAGATGAAAACCAGAGCATGTCCTAATTAGGTAATTAATAAGCTCAGTTAACATCTTTGGAATGGACCCATAAAATCTGACCTTTGTTTGTTAAACATAGCAAACCTCAGAATCTCTTAGCCCTTAGCCATAGTTTCTGCTCCGTATCTCCAATTTAGGTGTAATTCCCCTGTGACTCCTCAAGTCTGGAATGTCATCATAGGTTAACCCCAGTAGCTTTGTGTGCATAGATAGGTAACGCGCAGGTGGTAAAATCCAGGAAGGAACACCAGAATACCAATGATCATCCTCTTTGGATGAGTACATGGCATATTCCTAGGCATTTTATTTTCATTGTAGCTGTTGTAAGTGGCATTGAGTTCTTGATTTGAATCTTAATTTGTTATCAGTATATAGAGATGCTGCTGGTTGTGTACATTGATTTTATGACTTGAGACTTTGCTGAATTTATGTATCAATTCTAAGATTCTTTAGAATCTTTGGTGGAGTCTTTAGGGTTTTCTAGATACAAGATGATATAGTAGGTGAATATGGATAGTTGAAATCCTCTTTCCTGATCTGAATGCCCTTTATTTCTTTCTCTTGCCTGATTATTCTGGCTTGGGCTTCCCATATTTTATTTCTTATTTTGCGATGAGAGTGGACACCCTTGTCTTGTTCCAGTTCGTAGGGCAATGATTTCAACTTTTCCCCATTCAGTATGATATTGGCTATCGGTTTGTCACACATGACTTTTATAATTTTGAGGTTTGTTCCTTCTATGCCTAGTTTGTTGAGGGTTTCATGAAAGGGTGTTTGATTTTGTTGCTTTTTCTGTATCTATTGAGATGATCTTATCATAATACAACAGGTTTTCTTTTTGTGGATTATTTGGATAGTCTCACTTAAAAGAAATAACTGTGTAAATTACATTATAATCAAGACAAAATTCTCCATTTTGAAGACACTGAGTAGCCATATTTATCATTTTTTATATTAATGGACAGCTTCTGTAAAGTTTCAGAGTTTTTGTTCAAATTTTAAATTAAGGTCATAGTATTTATAATTAATGTGGGTATTGAGAATTCCTGTTGCAATGGTCATAAATAGGTATGTGTTCTCTGTTTTACAGTGATGTCTCCTTTAAAATATAACATTGTTTTTTTTTTTTATATTCATAATTGTTCTAAGAGGAAGAAATTTTGCTTTGCAAAGATAAAAATGATATGCTGGAATGAACTGATGGGTGGAAGAATCTCCATCAGAAAATATGTGTTTATTCATTAATGAACTAGAGAGGAATGTTTACTAAGGGTAACTGATTCATTCCATGCAGCACCCACAGTGACCTCTTCTTTTGTGAAGAGATGAGCTCTTTCCCACAAGGAAGCGTTGACACATTCTCGCCCCTCTGTCTGGACCTGTTCCGCAGTTCTAGGCAGGTGGGCTTCTTCACAGCCATCTTCTCCCCAAAATTCCATGTCGTCAGAAGATATTCTCTGAGCACCCTCTCAAAACTGGCCCCATCCTGCATTCTATCAACGTATTTCCTCAGGACTTTTCCAGGACACTAATCACAGCAGGAAGTTAATATCCATCTTCTCTGCTAGAAGGCAAAGTCTCAGCAGAGTCAGAACCGTGGCTGTCTCTCCGACAGGTCAGCCACTTTTTCTTCTTCTGTAAAGGACCAGATAGTAAATACTTTAGGCCTTGCAGGCTACGAAAACAGTACACTGATAATTGAAGAGAATAGTTTAGAGTCATAATTATAAACTACCACTTGACTTGTTTTTTGAAAGGATGAGTTTATCATTCCATGAAGCACAAACAGTGTAAAGTAATGGAGTGCAGGTTTTAAACCTTTCAGGCTAATAAAAGCCCTAGAAAATGTGTAAAGAATGTTGGAAACAACATTATCAGGTCCAGTAGTTACCTCTATAGTGAACAAGTCTATACTAAAAGAAATTGTTGTTAATTGATATAAACTTAAGTTTTTCTCACTTGTTTTATGTACAATAACCAAGCTTTTCAAAAGTTACTCAATATAGTATTAAAAAATATTTTACTATATATGTTTGTCAAATCTTGCAGATCTATGTCCTTTAAAAAGATGAATTTTAAAGTAAAATAGTAAAACCTTATTAAAATGGGACCTTTAAGTCTCTTTCTTCAAGTTTTCTAAAATCCTTGCTTACTTAGCTTTGTAGTGAGCCCCTCTCCTGACCCCTAGCCCTTGGTAACCAGTGACCTGATAATCATCCTTATAATTTTGCTTTTTCAGTCCTTATATACCTGGACTCACACAGTTTATAACCTTCTGAGTCTGCCCTCTAACTCAGCATGATGCATTTGAGACCCAACTATGTTGCATATGTCAGAAATCTGCTCCTTTTTCATGCGTGTATTACAGTTGGTGTGTCCATTCCCAGCTGAGGGACATTTGGTTGTTTCAGTTTGGGGTGACTATGAATAAAGCTACTATAAACTTTCAAAAAACTTTAATATTTAGATATATTTTTATTTCAATAGATATATTTTTATTTCAATTAGCTGACAAAAGAAATTGAGTGATTCTTAAATGCATTACAGGTCTTCTGTTGATTTTCCCTTAGTGTTGTCATTTGTTGAGAACTGCTGACTTCAATGTCAGAGATGATCACAAAAGCTGGAGAACAGATGCAGGAGCTGATGTGTAAGACTATTGACGAAAACCTTTGCTAAGACTTCTTTAGTTTGAACTTCCTTTCCAAATGCCTTAGAAAATCAGCTCAGCTGTGTCTCTGATTGCTACAATACATTCCAGATTTATAATCAGCCACCCACTGATGGTACCAGCAATGTTTCTAATTTTTATCCGATTATTATAGTGTGATGTATTTTGTAGTCTATGTGGAATTAGAGGACCTTATAAATTATGAAAATAAAAAAAAGATTCAAATATTTAAAGAAAGTACAGATGAAAGGATTTATTTTTAATCTTTAAAGGAGGTATATGTGAGCTCCATACTTTCTGCTCAATTTTCCTATCAATTTAAAACTACTATAAAGGCCAGGAGTGGTGGCTCATGCCTGTAATCCTAGTACTCTGGAAGCCAGGGTTGTGGGAGCTCAGGAGTTAGAGACCAGCCTGAGCAAGAGCGAGACCCCATCTCTACTAAGAATAGGAAAACTAGCTGGGCGTTGTAGGTATAGTACCAGCTACTTGGGAGGCTGAGGCAAGAGGATCACTTGAGCCTAAGAGTTTGAGGTTACTGTGAGCTATCATGCCATAGCACTCAACTATGTCAAAAAAAAAACCTGCTGTAAAAAATAAAAATAAACTCTACTTTAAAAAAATTAATTTTTATTATAACCATTTAGTTAATTATCTGTGTTTACAAGTATTTTATCAAAAAATTCTCATTTTAAAATACCTTTTTAGAGAAAATGCTAATAGCTTATTTCATGAATATAGTCAAAAAAAGATTAAGAACTATTAACATGACTCTCATATTTTCTCAGCTTAAAAGGCATTTCAGTGTCTGGTCTTCCCTTATTTCGATATCAGTAATATCACTGAAATAAGTATAGAAACTGATTAGTATATTTCTGGTATTCAAATATGAAATATGCGTTTTGATAAGTTTACTGCTTGCCTTGAGTTTATGGGGTAAAGAAGATAAAACGAATTTTCTTTTCTTTCAGTAAATAAATACTTCTTGTCTTTTCTGTTGTTTAATTTCCAAATGTGGAGGATACTGATGACTCTGGTTACATGGATGAATTCTGTCATGCTGAAGTCAGAGCTTTCAGTATATCCTTTATCAGAATAAAATGAGTTGTCATTTTTTCATATTAAACTTCTTATTTTTTAATCCTCTATATTGTAACAAAATACATGAACTGATTTAAAATGGCTTGGCATTTGTCAAATAATCTATTCCATTGCAAAGGACAATCTGGAACATAACTGGAAAACAAACTAGAAAGCCACTATTTTAGAAAAAAGTAAACTTGGGATTAGTAGAAGTGATTTCTTTGGGGATATGAATTCAAATATAAGTAATTTCGTGTAGAGATAAATAGGAGGAAGAAGGTAAAATTACATATATCTAAAATGACAGATGAGAGAAATTTTTTTGGCAGTGATATTTAACATGGTTTGTACAAGAAAAAAATTGTAGGAATGTGGGACTCAGGTATGAAAAGACTTCTTTAGATCTTTATTAAGTTTTTGAGGAAATTTCTAAGTCATATTGTGTGTGGGAAAATAGCAAACTGCAAAGAACCCATCATCTCCTCCTTAAATGTGGATGTTAGGTAAGTAATCAAAGTCCTGTTAAAATTAAATTTTAAACTTCGAAGTGAAGATAGATGATACACTGAATCCATATGTTAATCTCCTTTCCTTCCTAAAAGCCTAATAAAATGGTATTCAGCTAGTAAGACAACATAACTTCACATTCAACAAAAACAGTGGGATTAGTCTCAGTAGAATCTGGTCCGTTGGTAGAGCCAGAAAACAAAGCCAAGAAGGAAATCAATACACTTGGCCAAACTCCATGAAAACCCATGAAGTAAAAATACCTGGAGATTCCTGCCCATTATTTCTTCCTCACCCGTCATCCACATGGCATCACTGTGGGTTGTTATCCAAGTGTTTCATGAAAAGCTGAGGCTTTTCATTATTGGAAGAGTGTGTCTGTCATCACAGAAGCTAAAATGCCAAGGCCTCAATTTTGAAGACTCCCTTACATCTTGGCAGGAAATTTGGCTCCATTCTTAACAAGTGGATTTGAAGAAGTCTTAAGAAAGTTCCGGGGCAGATTTTGCTCACTAATATAAAGAGAGTCTCAGAAGAAAACATGCTATTCCTTCTTCACATTTGTTGTGTCTGCCCAGAAATTCCTATAGCCATTCGTGATTACATGACAAGGCTAAGGCTGAAGCCAATTTATCAAGCATGGTAAAGAAGGGGAAAAATGAGCCTATGCCCTAAACAGCATCACTGATCTTATGAAACCTGGAGGAACTTACCTTTATATCTATAAATATTCCATACTGTTTAAGCTACTTTATGTTCTATTACATGTAGCCAAAAGCCTCCTAACTGACCTACAGCTTAATAGAAAGTCTGTTAATTGACAAGTCCTGACCATTTTTCACTGAGTTGCAGTCAATTTTTTATTTCCTAATCTTAACATATGAACAAATGACAAGTGACACTAGAATTTTGAGGAAAGCTTGTGACATATGACTGAAAGAACAACGGAAAAATTGTTGAAAAATACAGGAAATTTGAAAAAAATAGAGGAAAAAGCTAATTTCATGCATAGAATATAAAACTAAATGTTTTAATAAGTATTTTCATAAAAATTAGTGTATATAAAAGAATAGGACAGCTGAAAATGAAACAAGAAACCAACTATGGAAGCTAAAAAAATCAATTCAGATATTTAAAAAATAATTAAAATATTAGAATAGAATGTCAAAGATAGCTTCCTAAAGTAGAACAGAATCAGAAAGAGAAACCATTAGACAAAAGGGGAATCAGAATCAATTTGGGAGTTTCAACATCTGATTAAGAATGTTTTTAGAGGGAAAAAAAGGGAAAAAAATGAAGAAAAGATTATGATGACCACTGAGTGTCCAATACAATGATGATACAATGAGAGATCAATTAGGATCTGAAAAATAAGCTCACCGCCCATAGCACAGTGGTTATGGCGCCAGCTACATGCACTGAGACTGGTGGGTTGGAATCTGGCCTGGGCCAACTAAACAATAATGACAACTGCAACAAAAAATAGCCAACCATTGTGCCTGTAGTCCCGGTTACTTGGAAGGCTGAGGCAAGAGAATCACTTAAGCCCAAGAATTGGAGGTTGCTGTGAGCTATGATACCACGGCACTCTACTGAAGGCAACAAAGTGAGACTCTGTCTCAAAAAAAAAAAGAATATGAAAAATAAAGAGCACAGGCTAAACTCTTCAGGAAAAAAGATAGGTTACCTACAAGTAATGAGATTCAAAATAGCTGCAGAATTTTCAGCAACAATATTGAATGCTTGATAGCTGACTAATAATGATTTTACAGATCTAGGGAAATTTTCCCCCTATATTTCTTTTGGTGCCTAGAGTGCTTCCATCAAGTATGAAAGTGTAATGAAGATATTTTCAGACATGCCTGAACACAGAAAATTTATGCTCCAATTACCTTTCTTGGAAAAGTCATTGAAAGAAAAAAAAATGGAGAAGGTTGGAGTCCAGAACACAGGGTGAGAACAGTAGTGTGAAGTCTGAGGATGACTTCTGCTTCTGCGGAAAGGATTGAGTCCTGTGGTAGGACCAGGTGGTCTGGGAGGGAGAATCCAGGAGGAAACAGATCTTAAGAAAGAACTTTTAAAAAATTTAGAATAGTAAGGAGTGGGGTACACATGTTTTGTGTACATAGTTTGTTTTTGTTCAGATTTAGTCACAACCATAAGTCTGCCCTCCACCCAGACAGCTCACACTGTACCCGGCAGGTTGAAGGGACCCATCTCCTCTGCTCCCCTAAATCCGCTGGTGATTTTCCTTGAGATTTACTTCCATATGTGCTCTTAAGTGTTGATTGATTAGTTCCAGTTTGGTACTAAGTGCATGTGTTTGTTTCTTCATTTTTGTGATGTTTCACTTTAAAAAAATCATTTCCAGTTTCCTACAGGTTGTCAAAAAAGATATGAAAGTGCCATTTTTTATGGCTGAGTAGTACTCCATGGTGTGCAAATACCACATTTTACTAATCCATTCATGTATTGGTGGGACTTGGGTTGTTTTCACTGTTTGTGATTGTGAATTATTCTACTATAAACATTCACGTGCGGGTGTCAACAGAGATCTTAACTACCTCCCATTTAACAGATGGTGACAGGGGACCAGGCTAGGAATTGAAAGGAAAAGAAAGGCAATGAAAGACTCCAGGACATATGGAAAGGAACACCAGTAATCCTATGTGATTTGTCCCCACAGTGACGAAACTCCATTATCTTAATAGCGTAAATATGATTTATTTATTTTCAAAGTTTAGGCTCAGTCTGTCAATGAGTTTGTAAAGAGAAGGTAAAGAAGACCTAGTTTTAATTCCTGAAGAGAGCATGTATATCATTAACCTTGACAGTATGAACAAAGAAAATCAGAGAGCAGAATCTGAAAGGCGGGAGTGAAAAACACTGAGGCAAACCTAGGAACGCTAAGATCTTCCTTCTGAGTGGGAAGTTAAGAGTTATTTTCTAGAGTGGTACAATAAGAAATTAAACATATTACTTACTGGTAGGTAGGTTATCAAGACATATCTTAAAAAGGTGAAATACCATGTTGGCAAGGCTGAGGAGGGGAGAGTGGGTAGAAAAGAGGAGTTGCATTTATATCTATAAAGTTAAGGCTTCAGCTGACATGCAAAGAAATAGAAGTACAGATATATTGGAAGAATACGGAAAATTAGTTTAAAATAGTTCTGTTTACTGAGGTAATTCACATCCCCCTGGGAACCACTTTACATTGAGACTGAAGACACAAAACAACTAAATGCAACAGGTGGATCTTGTTTAGATTTAGACTCAGACTTTTGGGAAAAAATCATTCTGGGATAAAATGGAAAATATAAATATGGGCTGGATATCAAATAAAATCAAGAAATTAATTTGTGGGCTCAGCGCCTGTGGCTCAACGGGCTAAGGTGCCAGCCACGTACACCTGAGCTGGCGGGTTCGAATCCAGCCTGGACCCGCCAAACAACGACGGCCTCAACCAAAAAGGGCCGGGCGTTGTGGCGGGCGCCTGTAGTCCCAGCTACTTGGGAGGCAGAGGCAAGAGACTCGCTTGAGCCCAGGAATTGGAGGTTGCTGTGAGCTCTGATGCCACGGTACTCCATCCAGGGTGACAGCTTGAGGCTCTGTCTCAAAAAAAAAAAAAAAGAAAGAAAGAAATTAATTTGTGGCTTGGCGCCCATGGCACAGTGGTTATGGCACCAGCCACATGCACTGAGGGTGGAGGGTGTGAACCCGGCCTGGGCCAGCTAAACAACAATGACAACTGTAACAACAAGAATAGCCAGGTATTGTGGCAGATGCCTGTGTCCCAGCTACTTGGGAGGCTGAGGCAAGAGAATTGCTTAAGCCCAAGAGTTTGAGGTTGCTGTGAGCTGTGACGCCATATTACTCTACCAAGGGCAGCATAGTGAGACTGTCTCAAAATAAAAACAAAAGAGAAAAGAAAAGAGATTAATTTGTGAGGTAAGATAAAGCCATTCTATTACATAAAAGTGTCCATACTTTTTAAGAAATTTGTGTTTAATTTTTAATACAAACTGATGTATAAATAGATGACATAACATTATATATGTTTTTTTGTATTAAATACTCTGAGACAGGAAGAGAAAGAGGGGAGAAATAAATAAGCACCTTGGTAAATTCCTAATCCCTTTTGAGTTTGAGTGGTAACAATAACCAAAGTATGGAATTAGCCTGAAATGACCATGAGTGGATGAATGGATAAAGAAAATGTGGTATATTTATACCATAAAATATGATTTAACCATAAAAAAGAATGAAATCTTGTAATGGATAGAACTAAAGGCTATTTTATTAAGTAAATTAAGCCAGCACAGAAAGATAAATATTGCATGTTCTTTCTCATATGTGGGAGCTAAAAAATTTGATCTCGTGGAAATAGTGAATACCATGTTGGTTCCACACTAGGAACGGTGGTGATGGGAGACGAACAGGGGTTGGTTAATGGGCACAAAAATGCAATTAAATAAAGGAATAAGTTCTAGTATTCTATAAAACAATAGTGTTACTACCTAATAATAATTTATTTTATATTTCAAAATAGCTAGAGGAAAAGATTTGGAATATTCTCAACACAAAGAAATGATAAATGCTTGAGGTGATGGGTGTCTCAATTATTTTGATTTGATTACTACACATTCTATACTTATATCAAAATGTCACATGTACACTGTAAATATGTACAACTATTATGTAGTCATAAAATTAAAAGAGAAATAGACAGAGTAAATAAAGAAAAACAGATAAAATTATGGATGATGAGATATGAGAATTACAATACTTCTTTAAATAAATTTTCCTCTAGAGAGTATAGGACTGAGGTTAGGGAGGTAGGAAGAAATAAGAAAGACAAGATATTTATTTTCCTTGTAATTACAGGACTTTATATACTACTTGTTTGGGGGGTTTGTTTTCTTTTGTTTTGAGACAGAGTCTCACTTATCCTCCTTGGCATCATAGCTCACAGCGACCTCATACTCTGGGACTTAAGTGATCCTCTTGCCTCAGCCTCCCAGGTAGCTTGGTCTACAGACACCTGCCACAAACAACACCTGGCTTTTTTTTTTAAAAAAAAAAAGACAGGGTTTCTCTCTCACTCAGGCTGGTCTCAAACTCCTGAGCCCAATAATCCACCTGCCTCAGCCTCCCCAGAGTGCAAAGACTACAGGTGTAGCCACCACACCCAGCTTCTATTTCCTTTGTTTTTGATAACCGTGTTCATATATTTATGTGGAGTAAAAAAGAAATTTTAAATGAATCCATTATTTCAGCACAAACATTAAGGAACTCCACAGTTAGGATAGTGAGACTTTCAACCAAGAAAAATGTATCTATGTGTATGTATGTGCATTCAATAAATGTTTAAGAATATAAGCCCAGTTAGAAGTTGATAAGAATAGTTGAGTGCAATGTGCAAGTCAGGGAAGATCTGGTAAAGCCAATGAGATTTTATGTGAGTCATAAAGTAATAATTGTTTACACATTTATTTGCTACCTCAAACCAAATTAGAAATTTGGCAATCAAATATTTCCTCTTGGGGTAAGGAGAGGGGAGGGAGGATGGAAGAGATGGGTGGGGTCATGGTGTATGGCTCACCTCTTGGGGGCAGAACACAATTATAAGAGGGATTTTACCTAACAAATGTGTAGGTAACCTAATTCTTTGTACACTCAATAAAACCCAAATAATTAAAACAACAAAGAAATAAATATTTCTTCTTACTTAATACTAATGAAAATATTCATTTTAAAGATAAGAAAACTGAGCTAGGTAAGTTACTGCTCTTAGCTAAGTTGACACCTGTGTACCTCTAAGTGGCAAAACTGGAAGTCTAAGCCAGGTCTGCCTGTCTCCATGCTCTATGCTTTTGCACTAATAGAAATAATCAAGATAAGAAATAAAGGAAGTGCAAATTGCATTCCATGATTCAAAAAGGAATGCATACAGATATGGAGGGGGAATGCATGTGGCCTTTGGTGTCAATGAGGTGAGATGGGAAGTGAGAATGACAAAAGAGCAAAAAAGAGTTGAATGAGGGAGAAAAGGGTAATGTCAGACCAGCAGGAAGCATAAATAGTGTACAAGGCCATGGCAGTAAAGAAGTATAGAGTTTTTAGGAAGGAAGAAAGAATTTACTCCTTATTCTAAAATAGAATTTTGAGTAAAATGTAAAATGTATAACAAAGCAAATGTTACATCACAAAAAGTGCATGCCTTGCAGAAAGATATTGAGGAAACTAACTAAGTGATGTGTCAGAAAGTGAACCATTTTAAGAAAAGATGGTGGCTAAATAGGCAGAAAGGGAAAGTTCCCAGGCGGAGGCTGTGGTGTTCTTGGAGTCAGTGCTAAGGGGAAAGGGCTGCTGTGTTTTTTAAAATCCATGTAGACATCACACTATCTCAGTAGCAACACACTCTTTCTCACACCAAATTGCCTGCTGCTTACTGCCATGACACAGAAACTAAACACATACAATTATTGCATTCCAAAACTAGTGAGCAGAAAGAATTTGGCCAAAAAAATTTGCTTGGCAGATAATCCAAAATATTCTATCTAGTACCTTTATAAAGAAACATTGTTATTGAATACCAGTAATTGTTATTGTAGTGTTATACTATTGTTATACCAGAATTGTTTAAACAGATAACTATTCAGAAAACATGAAGTCCATCAATTTACTCAAACAATTTTAATGTACAAAAGTTTATATATTCAAGGTGCATAAAATTCCTAATTCAAAAATTACTTAAGAAAATTCATGATATTATAAACCTCACTATATTACATATTCAATAACTAGATCTTATTTTAGTTACTAATAATTGGGATTCCCTAAGTTCATCTGTTTTTTCAAAAGATATTTATTGTGGATGTACTATGTCCTGGGTGCCTGGCTGTACAATGAATAAGGTCTGGTCATTATTCTCAAGGAACTCTTGATTTCACATGGAAACAACACATGAATATGTTTTATAGTGACTATGGCAATAGAAATTTTTATAGGTTGATACATAAGTAGAGACAATTACAGGACTCGCTTTACTAAGGACAGGGAAAGGCTTTGCAGAGATCTGACATTTGAGATGCATCTTGGAGGAGTTTACTATTATGTGGAGGCTGGACACCAAGGAGAAAGGAATTCCAGCATGGGAGCAGCTTTTACAAGGATGTGGAGAAATTACATATCAGAATTGTATGAATGTGGGGAGACTTCCAAAGATCCATGTTGGCTGAAAAATCCGAATCCTCTTAGGGAATGCAATGGAAGGCAGTAGGTCATTTATGTTGTAGTGAAATCTTTTTGATGTACAGCTTAGACCTTTTAGAGCATAAAAAGCAAGAAACAGACTCATGGTGCTTGAATATTTATTCATCTTTGCTAATCCACCATTGTAGTTTAGTGGAAAAATGGAAGTTTTAGAGCCAGACAGACCACTGGAGTCTGGGGCCTTACTAGATATAAAACTGTGATAATATCTTGCAGGGTTGTTAGGAAGACTAATGGAAAAGCTGTATACACCTCTGACAGCACGAGCCCAGCACATATATGTGTTTATTCCATTACTCAACGCATGATGTGTTGGGTGCCTCATGGATGTGATGCGATTGTGAATTCCGAGGGAATGCGAAGTAGCCACCGTGCTGATTTCACAGCCGCGTTCTAGTAGGCTGGAACCATGTCTCCAAGTAAGTCAGGTTGTAACTGAGATATGGTTGGATACCTGACCAGTGAAGACGGGGAGAAAAAGAGTCCAAATGAAGGGCTTTCTGATCACAGTGAGACGGGTTTGAGAATGGAAAGAAACCTGTGTTACGGGCAGGAGGACAGGCTGGGGAGCAAATGAGAGAGGGGTACAAGGAGACCCACGAGGTGTGGACACCGAGAAACTTTGAAACCCTGAGTAAGGAGTTTTATTTTTATCCCAAGCAGGGATATAAGCAGACAAGTAACATAAGTTGCTGAATAGAGCAAGAAGGTAACTTCAGCTATATTATCTGCATTTCGTAGCTTGACACACATTGCTGCAAATATTATGCAGCACTGTCTCCTGTGGAGGAACCAATGGTCATTTCTGTTTGTGAGGTAACTTGCTGAAGCAACCAATAACAAGCCTTAAAAAAATAGTATGATTTAATTAGTTTTCTATAAGAGACAGCAATATTCCAGCCAGTCCTCAAAAGAGAAATCTTTGCTAGAACAAATGGGTAAGTCTGACAAGATGTCACTGGATCTCAAATACCATTATTTCTGCAGGTTGAGAAATAAGCTTAATTTTAATCTTTTTGGGTTTTGTCTTTTTCTAATACGAACCCCACAGTAGAATCAATTGGGTGATTCTCATTTTGTTTAATGATGCCCCAAGGATCCAAACATTTGACTCCTTCAAAAAGGATAAGCAATTACAAGAAGCACTTTCAGTTAATTTATTCAAATTCAAACTGGCACTATTTCTGAGATAATTTGGTGATATTTGGTAGATATCTCTAAAGGGATTAATTTGCGGTAATGACAAAGTATCTGACAATAATTTGATTTGCTAAATATTTTAACTTGGTCTGGCTGTTTCTAAAAGGGCAAATATACTCTTACTTCTAGGAAGAGAAATTTTTGGACTTTTCTTCTCATCCTTTTCCATTAATTAGCATTCAAACCAAATTGATTTTATGAGAGTCAAATCATAGGATAAACCAGTTTATTTGCCTCAACCCTTTTCTCAACATCGAAAAGTACTATCTTAGCATTATTACAACATGATAATTTTCTTGGCTACTTTAATTTTTTCTTTTATTTGTTTCTTTCTAATGCAACAATACTGCAGATGTGTGCTTAGTTACAATCTTTTTCTATTAGCACTCAGGATAAGCTCAAACACTATGGTGTAGGGCTACTAGGAGAAGGAGTAGGCCTGGGCTTTCTACGATTCTTGAGTTTTTACTTCCAGAAATGTTTCTTTAGCTTAAGAAAGGTATTTTAATATTATCTTTTATATACCTGAATCAGTAAATTATCTTATTTTGAATTATTCTGAATACTTTGACCAGTAGTTGCTCAGTGGAATGAAAAGAATAAAAGATTTGATTATGAGATAATGATAACAATTATTTGGTCCTTATTGCATACCGTACATCATTTAGTGGGTATAAACTTAACTCATTACCTTATGAGACAGATATTTTTATTCACATTTTACATGAAGAAACTGAGCTCCTGAGAGTTTAAGTAACTCCTAATTATACACATGCTAAGTGACAGAGCCGAGATTTGAACCCAGTCCCTCTGGCTCTGACCGCAGCTGTTGACCGGTACTAAACCCTGGGGGTCACACTGGCCAGGTGGGAGAATCACGGGGCCAGGGGGTTCCCTGCAGGAAGCCATGCACATTATCAGACACTGCTTGCTGAAGTGGAGCTTGGAAAGTAGGAAGCCCAAGGGTGGAATGATCTGACAAAGTTAAATAACTAAACAAAGCTGTTAAATAATACCTGGGTTTAATAGAGCCAAAATGAAATGCATAAAACATTGCTAATTCTCAATATCACTAAAATGAAAACAAGTTTCCTTTGCATAATAATGTGTGTCAAAATGAACCCAAAAGCCTTTCAAATAAATTTAGAGACATTATTATATCACATCTATTTCAGTGATACATCCTTCAGTGAATGTATTGCTTATACAACATTTTCACAGGAAATGGTGTCCACGCCATTAACCAGGAGCCCTTTGTGCTGACTTGCTTTCGTGTACATGGTGAGTGAAGGTTGTTGCCCAAAAGGATCCTGTTTCAGCTGGTCAGGGCATAACTTAGTGACCAGTCAAGTGAAATTCAATTATTCATCCAAACCAAGTACTGTTCCATCTTATTTTTTAATGAGAATTATTTTAGTGTCTGCTGTGTAGAGATGAAGAGATTGCTATGACTGGTGAGCCAGTGTACCGAAATACCTTTGGGCTGACCCGAGAGGAAGCTCTGTGTCTCTTTCTCAAGGGAACAAACGAAAGAAACTGTTTTAATTGAATATAAAATCAAAAGAATAATTTCTTAATTTATACTGTTTGTGCCTCTTATTCACCAATTCATTCAAACAGTGTGTGTCAGATATTTACCATGTGTCATTACACTATGTTCATGCTAAACTGTATCTGCACGAATATTTAGGTGCTTTTTAACTGTCCATGGAAAACTGGAGGAGGGAAATAAATTATATTTTTCAAAAGTTTCTACCATATAGGTCTTAAAATAAATTTATTCATTCATAAGAAGTTTCTGAATTTCCTGGTGTTAAATATTCTAGAAAACCTAATCTCGTCTTTAAAAATATGAGATAATTCATATATCAAACTGAAGCAGGGTTTGGCACAAGAATTAAATATTCTCTATTATTTTTTGTTGGTATTACTGCAATTGCATAATTAAATTACTAAAGAGAACTTCTTAATGTCTGGTGATAATGTTGTTTTTATCTTTTTTTGAATAGGTTATTTATAAAGGAATAGCTAAGTAAATGTTGTGGTTACCTTATTTAAATTATACTGGCTTTCTTTGCTTTTTTTTTTTAACTGCTTACCGTGGTAACTGTTGTGCCTTTCTTGAAACATTATTTAATTGTCTCCTTTGTTTGCTTTTGCTTTTGAACATCTCTTTTGACTTTTTTCTAAAACAAAAAAATACTTCTTTTAGCAATGCTTAAACTGATAAGTTCTTAAGTATCTTCCTAAATTAATTACTGTTGTGACTGAGTTTTAAAGCAAATAGTCTGTGTGTGCTCTAAACATAATTCAGCGTCTTCATTTATTCTTGCAGAAGCATGAAGTGAAGATGGGAAGTGGTTCCCACAACAGGTTTCTCTAGTTCCGTCTATAAATCCTTCCAAAGCCAAGTCATGTTTCAGAGCCACTTAAAATACATGTAATGTAGATGAAGTAACTCAGCTTAGAATTTTTTTTAATTAAGAAAGGTCTAATGTGATTGTGTGATTGTATTGCATTTCATTTGCATGTAGCAAAGAGTCATTTATAAACAGCCTCAGTAGAACTATATCTCTCAAAAAAATTAATCTGCAATTTTTGTCAATTTCAATTATCCATTAATTTTAATTTTTTAATTATTTTTTTCACCTTCATGGAAATATCGTTGGCAAATAAAAACTGTGTATGTTTTAAGTGTACATCTTGATGTTTTGATGTAAGTATACATTGTGAAATTATTGCAATTAAGGTAATTGACATCCATCACCTCACCTTGTTATCATTTCTTTTTTATTTGTGTGGTGGGAACATTAAAATCTACCTTCTTAGCAAATTTCAAGCATACACTATGGTATTATTAGCTATCCTCACCGTGCTAGACAGAGATCTCCAGAACCAATGGATCTCACATAACTGGAATTTTGTGTACTTTGACCACATTCCCTCCCTCCCCCCCATTTTCCCTTCTCCCGCTTCTAGAAACCTAATTCTAATCTCTGCCTCCATTTGGTGTGGCCGTGTTTCCACATGTGAGATGGTGCAGGGTTCATCTTTCTGTGTCTGGTGTATTGTGTTCCAAGTTCATGTATGGTGTCACGCATCACAGGCTTTCCTCCTTTTGTGACTGAGTAACATTCCCTTGTGTGTGAGAGAGACAGAGAGATAGAGGCTGGACAGTGAAGGTTGCAGAGTCATCCTAGAATATGAGCTTCACACCTCACTCTGAACATCACGGGGGTCACCTTGGAGACACTCCCCTTAGGGAGCTCTGAATGGAGGCTGGGGCCTATCTACCCTTCAAAGCAAATTTGAGACTTTTTCTGGAATGGCCCTCAGAGCTGCTGTCATAGGAAGGTCTGACAATTAAATTCATGAACTCATCCTAGAAAAAGTGCCACCTCCCTCACTACAGACCCCTGTGAAGTTCTTCTTGGGCTGGTCCCTGGTGACTGTTGAGATATTCAGCTATGAAGTATAGAATTCACAAACTTAATTGTCAGACCTCCATACGATGATGACAGCTCTCATGGAAATTCCAGAGAAGAGTTCAAAATTGCTTTGAAGGGTGTCCTGAGCTGGCATCAATGCATAGCTTCTCTAGGGGAGTGCCTGGATGGAGACCCTAGTGATGCGCAGCAATGAAGGATAGAGCACGTTTGCTAGAATGAATTGCAAATTTAATTGTTCATCCTTGTGCGTATATGTGTATACACAATGTGTACGTATTGTGTATATATATAATTGTGATGCATATATATCACAATTTTAAAAACTATCCTTCCATAGAAACTTAGATTATTTCTATATCTCAGCTCTTGTGAATAATGCTGCAATAAAAACACAAGTGAAGATCTCTCTCCAAGGTGCTGATTTCCTTTTCTTTGCGCATATACCCGACAGAGGATTTCTGGGTGACATGGTAGCTCTAGTTCTAATTTTTGAGGAATCCCTATGCTGTTTTCCACGTTGACCACCTATCCACATTCCCACAGCAGTGTACAGGAGTTTCCTTTCCTTCACATACTAGCTGATGCTTTTATTTTTGTCTTTTTGTAAACAGCCTTCCTAACATTTGTGAGGCAGTATCTCATTGGGGTTTGCGTAATTTTTAACTGGGTTGTTCTTTTTTTTTTTTAATTTTTATCAAATCATAATTGTGTGCATTGGTGCAATCATGGAGCACAATGTGCAGACTTCATATACAATCTGAAATATTTTCATTGAACTATTTAACATAGCCTTCATGGCCTTTTAATCACTAAATTAGCTTCATAGTAGGGCTGAGTACATTGGATACTTTTTCTTCCATTCTTGAGATACTGTGCTAAGAAGAATATGTTCCAGCTCCATCCATGTAAACACAAAAGAGGTAAAGTCTCCATCTTTCTTTAAGGCTGCATAGTATTC
>CAUYRH010070100.1:0-18325 GCA_963574655.1 Perodicticus potto
GGCGCCTGTAGTCCCAGCTACTTGGGAGGCAGAGGTAAGAGACTCGCTTGAGCCCAGGAATTGGAGGTTGCTGTGAGCTGTGATGCCACGGCACTCTATCCAGGGTGACAGCTTGAGGCTCTGTCTCAAAAAAAAAAAAAAGAAATACCTACAATAATTATGAACCATCTATTATTATAAATAGGCATGCCTTATTCAAAGAGACAGCAATAAAGAAAAAAGACATGTCACTTGATAAGCCTTTTGTCAGTAGCCTTTATTTTTTTTTTTTTGAGACAGAGCCTCAAGCTGTCACCCTGAGAGAGTGCCGTGGCATCACAGCTCACAGCAACCTCCAATTCCTGGGCTCAAGCGAGGCTCTTGCCTCTGTTTCCCAAGTAGCTGGGACTACAGACGCCCACCACAACACCCGGCCATTTTTTGGTTGCAACCATCATTGTTGTTTGGCAGGCCTGGGCTGGATTCGAACCCACCAGCTCAGGTGTACGTGGCTGGCGCCTTAGCCCGTTGAGCCACAGGCGCCGAGCCTGTCAGTAGCCTTTAAATGGTCACCTGCTACTGCAAACCATGTTGCTAGGCAGCATGATGGTCATTCTGGATGGGACCCTGGCCTGGGTAGGCCACACAATGTACAGCAGGGTGAGCAGCACTCCTGACCTCCCCCCACTGACTCCCAAGAGCACACCCCCTGTGACGACTCTACGAACATTCCCAGACCTCATCTTCAGGAATTACGTCATTCCCCCTGGAGGAACAGAGGCAGAATCCTGCAGAGAGAGCCACCACTGGTCTGGAGCCAAAAAGGTGCCTGCCTGGACCTTGCTCTTTATCACGAGCTAAAAGGTCCTCAACAAGCTGTACTCGTTGTGAACAAATGAGTCACGCTTGGGAATGTCCATGTCCAGAGCACCTGTTCGGGGGGAGGAGGCTCGTGCCTTTGTTTTTCCCGTAACAGCTGAGGTGTGAATAGCCCGCCCCACCGGCATATATCCCCACCAAGGTCTTTGTCTAATATCTGGCTATTTTAAGGGATTTTTGGAGGCATGACTTGACAGCACTTCCATGTCCTTTGTCTCCCAGGACAGACCTGGATTTTAAAATCAGTCACCATTATATGTGGAAACAGCACTGTTTCTCATTAGAATGCACCACATATTAAAATACATGTAAATGGGCTTGGCTCCCGTAGAACAGTGGTTATGGTGCCAGCCACATACACTGAAGTTGGCGGGTTCAAACCCAGCCCGGGCCAGTTAACCAACAATGACAACTGCAACAGAAAATAGCCGGGCATTGTGGTGGGCGCCTATAGTCCCAGCTACTTGGGAGGCTGAGGCAAGAGAATCAAGCCCAAGAGTTTGAGGTTGCTGTGAGCTGTGATGCCATGGCACTCCACTGAGGGTGATATATTAACACCTGTCTCAAAAAAAAAAAAAATACATGTAAATGCATTTCTTACACTATTAGAAAGACTACTGGCTGGCTAACAGAAGAATAATAAAGGTCTATCTTGAGACTTAGCCTAAATAAAAGTAAACCTACAACAGCACCAAGGCAGCAGAGTACAGCTGTGGGACTTCCACTGTGTACATGATGTAATCCCTGAAGGCAACTGTGATGCGCTAAACATGCACACTTATCTCCCTAGGGAAACACTTAAAAAATTATAGAAGCAATAAGATATAAGTCAACAGAGAAGACAAAAAGGACAGTAAAAACAGATGACGCATCGAGAAATGGCAGCAAAGAAAAGTAGACACCGATGGAGCACACACCCCACATCAGTGCAGACCCCAACCTGCCAGTAACCCCTTAAAGCCAAAGAGGCAATGAGCACGCCCAGTAAAGGGCAAAAACCACCAGAAGGGAGTTTTAAACCCCCATTCATGTACTGTTTATAAGAAATACACTTTAAAAATAAAAAAAGGGGTCAGGCACCACGTACCACTTGAGCTCAGAAGTTGGAGACCAGCCTGAATAAGAGCGAGAACCCGTCTCCACTAAAAATAGAAAAACTAGCTGGGTGTGGTGATGGGTGCCTGTCGTCTCAGCTACTTGGAAGGCTGAGACGGGAGGATCACTTGCATCCAGGAGTTTGAGGGTGCTGTGAGCTGTGACGATATCGCACTCTACCCAGGATGACAGAATGAGACTCTATGTTTCAAAAAAAAAAAAAAAAAAAGTTGGCACCCTGTAGTTCAGTGGGTAGGGCACTGGCCACATACACCCAGGCTGACAGGTTCGAACCCAGCCCGGGCCAGCTAAACAACAATGACAACTCCAACAACAACAACAAAAAAATAGCTGGGGGCGGTGCCTGTGGCTCAAAGGAGTAGGGCGCTGGCCCCATATGCCAGAGGTGGCGAGTTCAAACCTAGCCCCGGCCCGAAACTGCAAAAAAAAAAAAAAAAAAAAAGCTGGGCATTGTGGCAGACGCCCGTAGTTCCAGCTACTTGGGAGGCTGAGGCAAGAGAATCGCTTAAGCCCAAGAGTTGGAGGTTGCTATGAGCTGTGATGCCACAGCACTCTACCAAGGGCAACATAGTGAGACTCTGTCTCAAAAAAAAAAAAAGAAAGAAAGAAAGAAAAGGAAAGGTTAAAAGTAAAAGGACTGGTCCTCTTCCCCTCTTCCACCCAACAAAAAATTAATAAATAAATAAATAGTAAAAGGACTGAAAAAGATATGCTGTGAAAACACAAGGTACAAACAAGCTGGTCTGGCACAAAAACGCCACAGTAGACTTCATGATGGAAGTGTCAAGGGAAGTATTTCATGATAGTATGATAGTCAAATCATCAAAAAGATAGTATATGGACCCAACAACAAAGCTCCCAAGTCCACAGAAAGAAAATTGACAGAACTAACGAAGAGAGACAAGTCCACAATCACAGCGGGAACGAGTGGACAAATTGGAAGGAACTAGAACAGAGGTCAGCAAACTTTTTCCATAAGGTAGCAAAAAAGTACATATTTAAGTAAAAAATCAAGTAGTTCTGCTTTTGTGGGCAGAGTTGCAATGATCTGTCATAACAACTCAACCGACTCTTCTGTTGTGGCACAAAAGCAGCCACAGAAAGCTGAGCAAACAGGCACAGCCGTGTTCCAGTAGGATTTTATTTATTTATAGAAACTGACAGTGGGCCTGGCCTGACCCACAGCCATGAGTGACCTGTAACTGTTAGCTATCTACCTCACTGAAACACACAAGTCCTGGTTTCTATTCTATGTATAAGCTGGAAATAACTTTCCTCACCCAATGCCTCCCTTTTCAAGCTTGAAGGAGGACCTTAAATTCTATTTAATGTTTTAGAATTTATCAATATCTTTTTATTAGTTATAACTTTATATTATAAAACTCATGCTATTCCCTGTCAGATATCATCTTCTCCTGTGGAGAAAACTACCTAGCCACTCTCAGCTATGCCTTTGGTGTGAGACATTACTGAAGTGAGTCTCCAATTGGTAAGACATCACTTTTTGTGTCCCTGGTTATGACAACCTTTAACCAAACAGGCCAATAATTTCTGCACGAATAATAATCTTCCAGTCATCTACAACTACTGGTATGAAAATAAGACAGTCAGCAGCAATGAATAAATTATCTGTTTAAACTGATAACAAAAGAGGGAGGAATAAAAATAAAACAGTCAAAAAGACGTGACCCTTCACACACAGGTACAGTCCGAGAGCAGCCATGCATCCTGTCACTGCACCCACAACTGTGTTCATCTTCCCAGAATAATCTTAAGAAAGCATCAATCCATTTAAATCTCTAAAATGCAACAAAAGAAATGTTCAAGCTTAAAGACTAGTTCTATGTTCATCAAAGGTGGTAACATGAGGTATGGCTGCAGGAAAGCATACCAGTCGCTCATGTTTGAGTTTTTAAACTCTGAGTAGCTTAAAACTGTGCTGCTAGTCTGGTCAAGTGACACAGCAGTTTCTAGAGCAACACGCTTCACCTTCCGCAGCTGGTGGCTTATCTCAACCACAGGCCCGGCGATCAGCGTCGAGAGCACGCCATGGTGCATTGGAGTGTCTGTGTGCCAAGACTGAACGGTGGTGATGAATTTGTAAAGAGGGGTTTGGATAGAATACAGGAGCTACAAGAAAGCACATCAGTTTTTAAAAAGCCAAAAAGACACATAAAAGTATTCCTACTGCCCTCTCCTCTGATTCCAGTGTTCCCTTCTCTCTTGCTGATTCAAACCTCCCAGCCAAAGCCCACAGGGAACCCCGTCATGACACTTCTTCCCTCAAAGCAAAGAAATCCCTTCCAGAGCAGAGGCATCAAGAGGAGGGCGGGAGGGAATGTAGGCACTGATGAGGCCAAGCAAGGCACCAGCCATAGGCACCAGTCAGCCAACTATGAAAGGTTTGAGGGGAAAAATTAAAGGTTTTTGTACCAATTATATAAACAACTCATCAAAAACAGGAACATATGAAATTAATTTGAACAAACTAGACTAGAAAAAAATACAGCTAACAACCTTCAATTACCTCAGCTAAAGATAGAATAAACCCAAAAGTTTTAATATTCCATAAACAGCCCCCTTTTTAAGCAATTTTTAAAATTATCATAAAAAATAGCTTATTGGTATATTTAAACCACTACCTAGAAAAAATAATAGCTTTCTCTGATAGCAATATGATTTTGTTCAGGAGATGACGTTATATAAATGTGGCATGTGGGTTTTCTTTATGAATTGGTTACATGATAATCTTCACTTCACATTAGTTTTCAGCAGCACAAGGGAACCACAGGAAGCTCAACACACAGGGGGAGCATAACCCGTGACGGTAGTCAGTATTTCACCCGGGCAAGGCCTCTGCCACTCTACAAATAATCAAAGGTAACGCTGTCAAAATGTATTTGGAAAATTCTGTCAAGTAACAATTGAGCCCTCAGGGCCTCTGCCTGTCTTGCTGTTTGTGCTGAGCTCATGAAACCCTGTTTCTGATGGGCAGAATCTGAAATGGAATGGCTAGAGCTCTGGGCCTCTCTGGCCAGAGTGTAGTACATCAGGAGGGACAGCACCTGGGCCACACCAGAAGGGGCGCCACCTAACAACAACTTGCTATACCACTGTGTGTCACCCAAGGGCAAACAGCACAAGCTCCCTATGTCTGCACGTGGTAGCCTCAGTCTTCACATGCTCCAGCCCCTATGACCCCTATCTAGCGACCCATCCCCAGGAAGACCTCAGTACCTGCAGCCCATCTTCCGGCTGCTTCCTGAAGCTCCATGCAATACATTCCAACATTTTCTGAAACACTTTCTGGACTGTATCCAACAGTGTTGCAACTTCTTCATCTGAATCTGTTTTCTGAACCAGGGGACTTCCAATTATTTCTTTCAGAATGTCAAGAAGCAACGAAACATAAAAAAATTCCTTCACTAAAAAAAAAAAAAAATCAGATTTTTAATCCCACAATTTAGTTAAAACCGGTACACATTTTTCTTTTTTTTTTTTTTGAGACAGAGTCTCACTCAGTTGCCCTGGGTAGAGTGCCATGTCATCACAGCTCACAGCAACCTCAAGCTCTTGGGCTCAAGTGATCCACCTGCCTCAGCCTATCAGTAGCTGGGACTACAGGTGCCCACCACAGTGTCCTGCTAATTTTTCTCTTTTTAGTGGAGATGGGGTCTCACTCTTGCTCAGGCTGGTCTTAAACTCCTGAGCTCAAGCAATCTACCTGCCTCGGCCTACCAGAGTGCTAGGATTACAGGCATAAGTCACTATGCCCAGCCTGAAATCTAGCTTGTAATTAAAGATTCATTTTAAGACATGGACCAGCGTCCCGCTCCAGGGTCCTCACCTCTCAACTTCACTAGCAGCATGAGGAGAAGGGAGGAGATGCTGTGGGTGTCTTTAGCAGAAGATACCTCTGGCAAAAGGTTACAGGCAAATTAACTAAAAACCGAACTACAAACTTACTGAATCCAATTTTCAAAACTTAATGTTGAATTTACTAGATGTTATCATTTTCTAGCCAATGTCTAGGCTTAAGGAAATGTGAACATCAAGAGTTGAAGCTTCTACGCTTCCACACTTCTACAGTGAGAACCAAACGCAGCACTGTGACACTGAGTAAAAATCACCCAGAGACCAAGTCCGCACCCCACCGAGCTACACCATAGGAGCGGTGGGGCAGCAGTCTGGCTGTCAGGGGTAGGGGGTCAGGAGACCAGGGTGGTCCCCAGCTCAGAAGCACTTGTCTTTGCCAGAGACTGCGCAAGTGATCATATGCTCATTGCCTGCCCAGGTGGCTTGGGGGCTGCCCTCCTGCTCCCTCAGAAGTCTGATCCAGGGCTGGGTGGGGAGCACACCTGACACCATGTCATCAGCTGCCAGGGTCACTCCATGTCGCCCTTTTGGCGGGGATAGGAGAAAGACTTGTGTCACTCCTTCCCTATGGGCTATCCCATGTTGTTCCTTCCCTGGGGAAGTCACACTATACCACTCCTTCCCTAGGACCTCAGGGGACATCAACAACAACTACTCTTGACCTCCCCCCACCTGCAGGGACGTGTAGCCAGCCAGGGCTCGCCCATGGGGAGATCTGCCAACAAGGAGTGGAGCCAGGAGAGGCAGAACCCAAAGGCCCCACCAGAAATGCTGGGTGCCATATCTGGCCATGTTAGCCAATAATCCTTTCCTGGCACATACTTAGAGTATATCAAATATCTATTTCTTAGAAGTTGAGGGCCTAGCACAGCCCTGCATGGAAAGGGGGAGAGGCTGTGGGTACTCGAAGCTCTGAAAGGCACCTGTACCTGTCTGCATGATCCCCATACTTTGCCGCAAGATCTGTCCCTGGAACTGACAGCTGCCAAGGCCGACCATAATCACATCTTTGCACACGGTCAGGTAGGTCTGGAAGACACAAGTGTGACTCACCAACAAAGGCCTTAAGAAAGGGCACAAATCTGCCCGACAGATCCTTTCATACCTGATATTCTAGCTATCTCACAAAAAGATATTTAAAAAGATGTTTTACAAGGAATTTCCACAGAGATATACTAATTTTCATTTGAGTTGCCATAAGAAATCTAGGAACAGCTTTTATGTAATTCCAAAAACGTAACTAAACACCTATTACATGCAATGTATAAAATTATGCAGTTTATGCTTTGTAAGAAAATAAAGTCTATTTAAATGCCACTGAAAGTATTCACAAAAGTAACGCTAATGTCTAAAATTATCACTTTACAGTAGAAAATGAAATCCTGAAATACAGGATAAGCTTGGTAAAGAGAAGCTCTCTGTATCTGAAGCCTTCTCACCTGAACAATTTGCTGATACACAACTCTGTGAAGCTTCAGATACTCTTCTTCTTGATCTTGAATAAAAGACAAAACTTTGCTTTCTAACCACAAGCCAGTCTCTTCCAAAATGGACAAATAAACTTTTCCTTCTGAGCAGAACTGTCCAACAAGGAAAAGATAAATCAGTAGTGAAGAGGCTTTGCTGCTGTGCCATGTACCCACAGGGACAGAAGCTGGCGCACCTTGTGCTGCAGGTGGATGCTCAGCCGGCAGTGGAGACAGAAGGCTCGCAGGGCCGCAGCTTCACTGAAGCGACGTGCTTTCCCACCTGGCATCTGCAGAAGCAACTCCAGATCTGACTGTAACAGAGAAACCCAGTAAGTCACCGCCACCCCAGTGGCCAGCACACTCGGAAGCACCAACCCGCAGGTGAACCAGAAAGACGCCAGCTCTGGCAGAGCCCAATTTCTGCTGACCACACCTGGATGTGAGCCCCTGGGCGGGTGCCAGGTAAGCACACTCACATCCACTCACGAGTACCATCCACAGTCCCTGCCCACCCTGTCCACCTCCTATGCCTGCAATTTCTGCGCCCCTCCCAACTCATGCTTGGCACTGCTCAAATGAGGCTTTGCCTTAGAGACAACCAGACACAACAGCAGCAGGGACTAGAGGCTGTCGGAAGCCCTTCACGTGATGACATGAGCAGGTCCAGGGATGGGGACAGGGATGGATGACACAGCTGAGTGCAAAGGGAGATCGTATGACAACACTCTCCAAACCTTCCTGGAAAGCACTGCCAAGGACATCGAAGGGAGAGGGTGGTCTACATGGATGGCAGGGGCAGAGCAGAGAGACATGTGTGCGTAAACCAGAGAACACAGCTGTCTGCCTGAGCCCATGGCCCCAACGGCCTTGGCCAGAGCCCCAGATTCTGTCTTCATGGGAAAGAGCAAGGTTGGGAAAACAAACCACAGGCCCCTGGAGAGGGTGGACGAGATAACTCTCTGTTCCTTTCTGGCCCAAAGAACTGCACAGTACCAGGGACACAAGGAGTCTGCATCTTGCTTCACTGCTCCTGCTATCACACGTCACTCAACTTCCAGGGTAAAACTTACCTTTGACGCCCCAAGTGTTTTCAAAAGGTTGTTAAGTTTCTTCTGGGGAGCAGAGAGCAAGATTTCTCGATTCTTTGGATGGGTCAGCAAATATTCTATGTAAACCAAGGCTAATTCAGGTTTTACTGGGCGTGTATCATGGATTCGCACTTTACGTTTAGAAGCTGCACTGCTCTGAAAGGAGAGGGATAAACTGATAACTAAAACACACATCCTAGAAAAGCCTATGACTTCTAATACACAGCTCTTCTCATTCACCACGTTTTAAAGAAACATGACAAGAACATACCTTGGTCTGGGGGTACTCCCCCAACAGCCAGTTGTCCACAAGCTCCAGAACGTGCCCCACCTGCCCCCAGGCACACAGGCAGTCCAGCAAAGTGCAGCAGCTCTTATCCACTGTGCCTTCCTCCTGGCTTCTCAGGGTGGGAATCACACTGCAGCTGAAAGGTCAGAAGTATCACATCGATCTCATATTTAAACAATTTCCCCACTTGCCAAAAGGTGAGGGCAATCGAGAACATCAACCCCACAACACTCTCCATGGAGGAGTGAGTATGCCATTTCCCACAATCACTGCTCAGCTGAGCCCCACAGTGAAAACAGAACAGCTTTGGGCCATGCCAGCCATGCTAACCCCACAAACCCCCACAACCTTCTATTTTTTTTTTTTTTTTGAGACAGTCTCACTATGCCATGGCATCACAGCTCACAGCAACCTCAAACTCTCGGGCTTAAGCAATTCTCTTGCCTCAGCCTCCTGAGTAGCTGGGACTATAGGCACCTGCCACAACACCCAGCTATTTTGTTGTTGTTGTAGTTGTCATTATTTAGCTGGCCCGGGACGGTTTTGAACCCACCAGCCTCGGTGTATGTGGCTGGCGCCATAACCACTGTACTACAGGCGCCAAGCCCACCCTTCTATTTCTGAGATAGCTGTCAGATTTTAGAACTAGAGTTCCTAATCTTGGGGGACAATTCGAATTATAAACATTAATGTTTTTCACAAATATGAATAGAAATAAATTTTACTGAGATAATAATCAACACTCTAGAGCTACACTGTCCTAGAAAAATATATGTCCTAGAAAAACAAGCCATAAAAGCAAACCATATATACAATTTGAAGTTTTCTAATACTCACATTTTAAGAGAAACAGGTAAAATGAATTTTAATGACATATCTAACTTCATCTATCAAAAATATTTTAACATGTTGTCAGAATTTTACATGCTTCTTTTCACACCAAGGCTCCAATTCTGTGTGTATTCAGTATTCATAGCATATCACATTTTTTAACCTAATCTATCCAAAATATTTTAACGTCAGAATTTTACATGCTTCTTTTCACACCACGGCTCCAACTCTGTGTGTATTCAGTATTCACAGCACATCACATTTTCACACCAGGTGTTAAGAACAATCCCACAGACCTTAGAGTGAAGTAGCAGTTTCAGTGCCACATCCTCCTTTCCCTACCACGTGGAGAGGAGGACAGAATGCAGCAGTAAGGAGCCAAGCACTGCACACAGCGTCCACTGACTGCACACAGCAGCTAAGGGTCTGGCTTTACTGCTGTATTAAGAAAGCAAATACCTGAATGAAGGGACAGCTGACGCAGGCATGAAGGACATTAGCAGGAATAGAGGTATCCTGCAGCGATCATCCTATGAACAAAAAAAGGAAAACAAACAAAGCATATTTATAGGTTAGGAAACGTAGAAAGCTCACCACATAACTTGCTAATGACTTATTTTCAAAGCTGCTCAGTAAGAACTACAGTAAGCCTTTCAATGTTCAAAGGGAAAACTTGAGCCTTATGTTCCAGAGCAGAGAAAAGCTCTTGACAAGGGTCACCAGGTTTGATACAACGTTCTTGAACTTCCCAAGTATTTCTTAAGCACCTGCTGTGTACTATGTACCAATCTAGATCTTGGGAATACATCAGTAACCAGAATAGATGAAATTTCACACTGTTGGCTCGGCAGTTGTGGCTCAACGGGCTAAGGCGCCAGCCACATACACCTGAGCTGGCGGGTTCGCATCCAGCCCGAGCCCGCCAAATAACAATGACGGCTGCAACCAAAAAATGGCCAGGCGTTGTGGTGGGCGCCAGTAGTCCCAGCTACTTGGGAGGCAGAAGCAAGAGAGTCGCTTGAGCCCAGGAATTGGAGGTTGCTGTGAGCTGTGATGCCACAGCACTCTATCCAGGGTGACAGCTTGAGGCTCTGTCTCAAAAAAAAAAAAAAAAAATTTCACACTGTCATGGAAATGAGTTCATTGAAAAACTAATTATACACTTGGTATCCGGAACATAAAACTCAAGAGAAAAAACAATTCAGAGAAAATTTTATGAAACGAGCCAGAATATCTTTGGAAAACATTATCTACTCTAGTATAATGGGGAAGGCACAGGCCTAGGAGTCACCAAACCATCTACACCCATCAGATCCTGCCACCTGGTGGGGGCCCCACACAGAGGGAAGGGCTGCACTCACTTTTCCTTTGCAGACTGGACAGAGGTGCTGGAAGAAGTGAGTGGATGGTACCACACTAAACCCTAATATAGGACCACACACTGGCTAAGTACTCAATACATTGTAGCCATATTATTATTACCACAAGAGTACAGTAAAAAGTGGTTCAACCTCCATCAAGAATATTCAGTTAAGAAATATTCTTGGATGGATACAGTGGCACAGTCCTGCAATTCCAGTGCTTTAAGAGTCCAAGGCAAGAGGCTCACCTGAAGCCAGGAGTTCAAGAACAGCCTGGGCAACATAGCTAGACCCCATCTCTAAAAAAAATAAAAAAATTAGCCAGTGTGGTGCCATGTATCTGTAGTCCCAGCCACTTCGAAGGCTGAGGCAGGAGGACCCCTTGAGCCCAGCAATTCAAGGTTGCAGTGAGCTATGATGATGCCACTGCACTCTGGCCTGGTTAAAGAGCCAGGCCCTGTTTCTTTACAAAAGGAAAAAAAAAAAAGTCTTGTCTGGGAAAATGAGGAAATGGTAGATCATAAAGGAGACAGAAATAACTATTTTCCAAAAAATATACATTTCACAGAAACGGGTACCAAATCAAAATGTACCTGTAATTAATTTCTATTCAGTTACAGCAAACTGCCCCTGACCCTCAACTCCTGATAAAGGAAGAAAATACTTCCTTTTCTCAATGTCACAAGTCGACTGAGATTCATAGCCAGCTGCACAGTGGGGGAGCTCACATTGCCCTACACGTGGAGGACACGATGTTCTCTGAGCTCCCAGCGGCCTCTTCCCTGAAACCTTCCAAGTAACCAAACTGTGTCCCCAACTCAGGCCCCGAGGACCACACTGCCCATTTGCCAACCCTCCTGTGTCCTACGTGGGCTTCTGCACTTCCTCTGAGATTCTGGAATAATGCTAGTGCCTCAGCCCAAAGTACTTATTTGAGCTTTTTAATTTACCAGTAAATTCTGCAACTAAGATGTTTCACCTTTGCGGACAGATCATGCTTTCATCTCAGATCCATGACCCAGAAACAAGCCCAAAGTCACACCAGTGGGCAGGAGGGAGCTGAGAGGGGAATCGAGAACAGGGTGGTTCCTAAGATCCATGGCCTCCGTATTTATCATTTACCATACTTTCTTCACTGTTGAGAATAAACTCAGTTTTACCTGCTAAGTCTTTTTTGAAATCTGCTTTTCAAATATGAACTTCCTTCAGAACAAACAGGTCAAAGCATGAGAAGGCCCCCTTTGCCTGTGTGGAAATCGGCACGGGGAGACTAGGGGTAGCCAGGACACAACTGCCTGAGAGGGAAGCACGACCTTAGGGACCTAGTGCTAGAGAGCATGGACAGAAACACTCTGGAGAACCACTAACACAGGTCTACAGACAACGGCAAGTGTGTGAGGTGATGGTGTGTGCTGATTACCTGGTCGAGTCAACCCACAAAACAAGTATTTCAAGACATCATTTTGAACACAATAAATATATAGTTTTTATCAATAGAAAATAAAAAATTAATTTTTCATAAAAATAAACCACAAACACGGCTGTTTGCCTGACAACACAGACACAATTTGCTTTCTTCAGGGACACATCTGCTCACAGAGGGCCCTCAGATGCCCCCGTAACACCGCCAAGCACTGGGCACTGCTCTGCACCTTAACGTTCACAAAATCCTTTGTCACACTCGCACAAATCAAGCTGGATTCTGAAGTGTCACCACCAACCATTAAAGACAAAGGAATTGAGAGCTCACCCAGGATGTTTCTCTGGGTGCTGAAGGCACGAAGCAGGGACAGCTGGTGCCCACCTTGCCCACTCCACAGGTGAGGAGACAGACCCCAGAACCGTTGCTAAACTCAGAACAAACCCATCAAGGACATGTCTTGTCTGCAAGAGTGATCCCAGACTTACCGTAAAGACTTTGAGGTACTCAGGGAGAACAGAGGCAAACTTGTTAATGGTGTAGACTCTTGCCTCCTCGTTGTTCTCCATGCTCCTGTGAATGCTCTTCCAGAGAATCACGATGATTTCCAGCAAGCCTGCCATGGACGCAACATCATTTACGGACAGAGTTTTGTCTAGAACCTAAGATATAAATAATTTTGCTGTGGAACAATTTAATCCTATTTAACAATTATTAAAAGATAACAGCACTATCTTTAAAAGAACATCTCAGAATTAGAGACAAAAAGCATAAATGTAAAGAATATCAAGTCAATTTACTTGTCATGTAACTTTATCCCTACTTCAGAATCTCTACTAGAATCTCTACCAGAGATGTAAATTTATTTTTAAAAGTCCACCCTATTCGCAGGGTCTAAAGATTAAGACAGGCCAGGCTTGGTGTTTTACACCTATGATTCTAGCACTCTGGGAGGCCGAGGAGGATAGACTGCTTAATCTCACTAGTTCAAGACCAGCCTGAGCAAAAGCAAGAACCTATCTCTACTAAAAATAGAAAAACTGAGGCAAGAGGATAGTGTGGAAGCAAGAGTTAAAGGTTGCTGTGAGCTATGACGCCACTCTACCCAGTATGACAGCTTGAGACTCTGTCTCAATAAATAAATAAATAAATAAGTAGGTAAAAAAATTAGGACAAAAGCACCTGTGGTTTGCTTTAAAGAAATATACCTCCGGCATGGTGCCTGTGGCTCAAGCGACTAAGGCACCAGCCACGTACACCTGAGCTGGCGGGTTCAAATCCAGCCCGGACCTGCCAAACAACCATGATGGCTGCAACCAAAAAATAGCCGGGCATTGTGGCGGGCGCCTGAAGTCCTAGCTACTCGGGAGGCTGAGGCAAGAGAATCACCTAAACCCAAGAGCTGGAGGTTGCTGTGAGCTGTGATGCCACAGCACTCTACCAAGAGTGACAAAGTAAGACTTTGTCTCTAAAAAAAATAAATAATAATAGCCGGGCGTTGTGGCAGGCACCTGTAGTCCCAGCTACTTGGGAGGCGGAGGCAGGAGAATCACTTGAGCCCAGGAGTTGGAGGTTGCTGTGAGCTGTGATTCCACGGCACTCTACCCTGGGCAACAGCTTGAGGCTCTGTCTCAGAAAAAAGAAAAAAAAAAAGAAAAGAAATATACCTCCTTACATCTGCCTGAATATGTGCTGGTGGTACATAACAATCACCCCTACTTTGGACATTCCCTAACCAATCCCTCATTCATTCAGAACTGCTCCATGGCGGCCGTGTGCCAGTCACTGGCAACAGACACACACTGGCAATACCTGCTGTCAGCCCCTCTGAGGACCTGTCAGGTGACTATTGTCTGCTTAGTAACCAACATGGGCAGCTTCCCAAAAGGAGCTGCCATGACACAAAAAGGATAATTTCATTTCATGCTTTGGTGTTTTTGTGCTAAATACTCAAATGTTAACAGGAAACGAACGACAGTAGGAGGAAAAACAAGTTTGACTGACAAGGGTACAGAAAACAACAAGTACTATTTCTATATAAAGCCCGATACCTCAACATGCACTTAATGCTTTGAAATGAGTTACAGCCAATCATATCTAAAAACCAGAGAAACTGCTAATGGTTTAGCCGTTGTTGGAAAAGCAACACAAACACCCCAACAACAAAAGTGCTCTCTCTGAACCCAGAGTGACTCCTGCTGCTCTAGGTTGAGCACGGCAGCCTCATCACTGAGTTCATGAGTAAGCCCCCTCTTCCCACAAATACTGCCTAAAAAATATGCTGACTCCTAGGTGATGAGGCCTAATGTTTATTTTAGCAGAGAACACATTTCATTTTTAGTAAACAGCAGCAAGAAAAAGAGCCTCTCTAAAAAACGTGTATTGCAAGCCACACAAACGTTTGCAGAATAAGAACACCTCAGTGACAAAGTGCATCTTTCCTCAAATAGTTTTCAGCACAGCTGTAATCCAGGATGAGATTATCTGTGTGACAAATAATGTTTTTCTTTTTGTATAGGATACAATGGAACTACACAGCTCTAAGCCTTTGTCTTTTCTAATGGTTCAGAAATTGACCTAAAGTGATAAAGCCCCAGGCAAGGCTCAAGCTGGCAGCCCCTGGTATGTAGGGCCAGAGCCCTAACTACTGAGCTAGGGCATTCAGCTTACAATTTTCTTTTAAAGTCCAGTTTTCAAATGTGGATAGGCACTGCAAAATGACCCAGAAATGTTCCTTAAATATCTATAAGCATTAACTGTTTGTTGATAAGCTTAAGATGCCACTTGTAAGTAATAATTATGTCTTAGTCTTAAATGCTGTTTCTTTCTGATATAATTGGTGACAGCATCTTAGAAGGATCTTAGGCAGTGACTTTGAGCACCCCACACCCACCCAACTGCACATCACAGAAAAGTCCAAAAGCCAATCCAAGTCTGCTGCACCCAGGGTTGAGGAAAAATACACAGAGAAGTTTTTTCTCCTGTATTAAATCCTACCCAATCTCCAAAAGGCACACAGCAATTCTTTCAAAAACTCCTGTGGCTCAAGGAGTAGGGTACCGGCCCATACACCATATACCAGAGGTGGTGGGTTCAAACCCGGCCCTGGCCAAAAACTAGAAAAACAAACAAAAACAAAAAAACATACTATCTACAACCATCCAAAATTTACAGTAAAATCTCTGTAAGTCGACCACCCCAGGGACAGTCACAAACAGGTCAATGTAAGGAGGTGGTCAGCGTAAGGAACAAGGCTGCTGCACTGACACACCACACACATGTGATGTATGTCCTGTCTCTGAGAATTAGGGCAATTAAGGGAGGTGGTGAGTGTGAGGAAGTATCAACTGTGGAGGTTTCTTTGTGTTTATTTAAATAACAACATTAAAGGTATAAATGGAAAATAAAACTATCCCTAACAAAAGGGGCATGGAAAGGAGGTCACTATGCTCATGTTCGCTGGACCTAGGCCAGTCTACTCACACTCACGTTCTCCTTCTCACCGCCACAACCACCGTCCTCCACCTGGGGCTCTCTCATTGCCCTCTGGATGCAGGCGTTCAAGCAATGGCGAATAACGTGAATCAACTTTGCTAAAACGTTTAAAATAATAAGGAATTAGTTTGTGTTTCTTCTATAAAATTAACTTTCTTTTTTTTTTATTTTTTGGTTTTTTTGAGACAGAGCCTCAAGCTATCCCCCTGGGTACAGTGCTGTGGCACCACAGCTCACAGCAACCTCCAATTCCTGGGCTCAAGCGAGTCCCCCGCCTCAGCCTCCCAAGTATCTGGGACTACAGGTGCCCACCACAACGCCCGGCTATTTTTTGGTTGCAGCCGTCATTTGGCGGGCTCTGGCTGGATTCAAACCCGCCAGCTCAGGTGTACATGGCTGGTGCCTTAGCCGCTTGAGCCACAGGCGTGGAGCCAAAATTAACTTTCTAATAGTAAAATTATAATCCTGAATAGTTGAAAGCATTATTTCAAGGACAATAATTAAAGAAATGCATAAAGTGGCTCGGCGCCTGTGGCTCAACGGGCTAAGGTGCCAGCCACGTACACCTGAGCTGGCGGGTTCGAATCCAGCCCAGGTCTGCCAAACAACAATGAAAGCTGCAACCAAAAAATGGCAGGGCGTTGTGGCGGGCGCCTGTAGTCCCAGCTACTTGGGAGGCGGAGGCAGGAGACTCACTTGAGCCCAGGAATTGGAGGTTGCTGTGAGTTGTAATGCCACAGCACTCTATCCTGGGTGACAGCTTGAGGCTCTGTCTCAAAAAAAAAAAAAATAAGAAAAAGAAAGAAATGCATAAAGTATGAAGCACATTTATCATGACAAGCACCAAATATACACGTATTTCATGCCACGGGCAGTGGTTCATGCCTGTAATCCCAGCACTCTGGGAGGCCAAGGCAGGAGGATCACTTGAGACCAGGAGTTCCAGACCAGCCTGGGCAACACAGCAAGGCTCTGTCTCTACAAAAAATATAAAAATTAGTTGGCTGCTGTGGTTGGCGCCTGTAGTCCCAGCTACTTAGGAGGCTGAGGCAGGAGAGTCACTTGAGCCCCTGAGTTTGGGGCTGCAATGAACCATGACCACACACCGCACTGTAGCCTGGAGAACAGAGTGAGACTGTTTCAAAAAAATACTCATAAAAATTCAAAGGTAAAGTATATCATGCCTTGCAGGGAAACGTAACGGAAACTAAGACACAGTAGGGCCCAGTACCTATGTTGGTGCAGGCCGTGTGCTCGTGTGCATACTGATAGAACTTCCTGGCAGCTGCAGGGTTCATCTGCACCAGCGTGACGCAGCGCTCACACCAGACCTCCTCCGGCTGGTTCACAGGCAGGAAGGAATTAAATATGAGGCTCACCAGGCGCCGAGACACAGGTCGGGAATCAGTCTCCAGACGAACCAAAATATGCTCCATGGGGCATATCTTCCAAAACTGTACGCAAAGCACATGCAGAAGGAAGTGACCAATTATTCCTATGATTTTTTCTTTTTTTGCAGCTTTTTTTTTGGCTGGGGCTGGGTTTGAACCCATCACATCCAGCATATGGAGCCAGCACCCTACTCCTTTGAGCCTATGATCTTTTTTTATTAAATCATAACTGTGTACATTAACACATTTATGGGGTACAATGTGTTGATTTTATATACAATTTGTAATGCTTACATCAAATAAATTAACATAACCTTTACCTCACTTATTTGCTGTGTTAAGACATTTATACTCTACTCTTAATAGTTTTGACATATACCCTTTCATTGTGCACATTAGGTGAGGTCCCACAAAAGACACCCCCTCCCATCTCTTCTCTTCCCTCCTTTCTGGACTATAATTGTGTTTTACCATTCCTATGAAAGTACAGATGATTATATATTGGTTTCATACTGGTATTGAGTACACTGGATACTTTTTCTTCCATTCTTTAGATACTTTACTCAGAAGAATATGTTCCAGCTGCATCCAAATAAACATAGAAGTAGTAAAGTCTCCATCTTTTTATGGCTGCATCATATTCCATGGTATACATACACCACAATTTGTTAATTCATTCATGAGTCACTGGGCACTTGGGCTGCTTCCATGATCTGGCAATTATGAATTGGGCTGCAATAAACATTCTGGTGCAAATGTCTTTGTGGTAAAATGACTTTTTATTATCTAGGTATATACCTAGTAGAGGAATTGCAGGATCAAACCATAGGTCTACTTTTAGTTCCTTGAGTATTCTCCAAACTTCTTTCCAAAAAGGCCTTACTACCTTGCATTCCCACCAGTAGTGTAAAAGAGTTCCCTTCTCTCCACATCCATGCCAAGGTCTGTAGTTTTGGGATTTTGTAATGTGGGATAATGTTCCTGGAAATAACTGAACATGTCAACAAATGGAAAAACATACCATGCTCATGGCTGGGAAGAATCAACATTGTTAAAATGTCCATACTACCCAAAGCAATATACAATTTTAATGCAATTCCTATTAAAGCTCCATTGTCATATTTTAAAGAC
>CAUYRH010070101.1:0-35783 GCA_963574655.1 Perodicticus potto
GGCATCACAGCTCACAGCAACCTCCAATTCCTGGGCTCAAGTGAGTCTCCTGCCTCTGCCTCCCAAGTAGCTGGGACTACAGGCACCCGCCACAACACCCGGCCATTTTTTTGGTTGCAGCGGCCATTTTTTTGGTTGCAGCTGCCATCGTTGTTTGGCTGGTCTAGGCTGGATTCAAACCTGCCAGCTCAGGTGTACATGGCTGGCGCCTTAGCCCGTTGAGCCACAGGCGCCGAGCCCAGAGATTCTTTTTCTAATACGAAGAATAAACTACCCGGTTGAGTAGATGAAGAGAGCAATACGAAAGGCAGTGAAGAAAGTAAAGCTCTTCATGGCGCACGGATTTCTACTCCCTCCCTTCAGGTTCCCTGCAAAGTGTGCTCCAGTTAGGGTTCAAGTCTAGATGGTGCAGAGAAAAATCTCAAAACAGGATTTTAAAAATGATGAAGTTAACAAAACACCACTAACAAAATCTCAGTGAGTTTAACGCGGAAAGTATCATTTTTTTGACTCATAAAAATATTCAGCAAATTATTCTCTTCCTATTAACTTAATATTAACAAATGTTGGCATTTCTTGACAGTGAAGTCCAACCTGGGAATAGCTCATTCCAATCAACTCAAGGTACAAATCTCCACTACTCCGGAAAGTCTGACCCTCCTCAAGCTTCCCTCCACTTCTATCCATGTGCATCGCCCCGCGTGACTGACTGATGGACAAGACATTCTGAATCCAAGACCCACCAAGCTTTTATCCTCTCCCAGCCTTCACGTGTAGCATCCACCCATATGTTCAAGGCACTTTCCTAGTCATTTCAGGAGACTCCCAAATAAGCAAGACTCCATACAGATCAGAAGGAAGAGTGTGGCAGAATTCATCTGCTCGTTCATTTATTAAGTATCTATTGAATAGTCACAAACCAACGGTGGAATGGGGGTCAGGGACAGGCCCAGACAAACCACCCCTGACTGCCTCCCCACCCTGCCCCGGAAACCCTCACTGGTATGCGATGTGTCTGGCAGTTTTAGACTTTGGAGCTACAGGCAACAGAACTCTTTCTGTCTGGGATGCTGGGGAGGAGACAGCCCAGTGCGAGTTAATCACAGGGCAGGGAAGGTGGCAGAGTGCGGCTGATACAGGCACGGGGCCCAGAGCCCACCGAGTCCCAACGCCCGTCAGGTGCAAGCCTCCTCCAGCCCTCTCCAGTGCATACCTCCTGTCAATCCCCAGTTCTTGCTCAGTTACTCCCTGGGGAAACCTCTTCCTCAGGCAGGCTGCACGTCAGGCAAAGGCAACCAACAAACTTTTAGAGCAGTGTTTATTGCACGTCTGCATTTAGGAATAGAAAAATCCATTTTTAAAAGGAATTATAAACTAAAAATACTTTAAACAGTAATCCTTGAATATCAGCAAACGTTCTGATCACCTGAGTATCATGCTGAAAGTTCTCCCAAGGGGGGGAAAAATAAAGTTCCCCCAAGGAAGGTGGTAATAAGAAAGAGACTGCAAACCATTCTGAGGCCCATGCACATGATTACATGGTGAATATCTAGAACTTGTTTACATTACTTTCACAAAAATTCCATCTGTCTAGTCATATACAGCGCTTCGAATGATATCATTGTTGCTTGTATTACAACACTTGTAGGGCTTCCCTTTATTTTTACAATTTTTAGTTGAACTGTACTGTTTAAATAAATTTGTAGGCTCACGTGAGAAGCTGACAACCATTTAAAAAACTGTTTCCGTGAAAAATAAATTCTGAATTTCCCACCATTTTAAAAGACTTTTGAGATGCAAATTATTTGCAAATTGAGGTTTCTTGGGTGTACTCTGGTATATCAAAGTCTATCCTCAAAAGGTAAGACACAGACAAGACACATGCGAGTGACTTTGTTTAGAGATTCAAGCGTACACAGTACAGATTGTGCCTTTTATTTTCTGTGTTATCAAGAATGTAGAACTAGCATGCTAGAAAAATCAAGGAGAACGCATTTAACACATGAAAATTCCTATACTAACTACTGGAAGAATGCAGTGTTCTACAATAGAAGGAAAGCACGTAAGTTTTCAATATCCCAGTTCAGTTCATAACTGGAAGAGTATTTCTAACCACTGCTACACCTTATCCTAAGAGAAGCCAATATTTTAGAAACTAGACTGATAAAATTTATTAATTGTACACACTGGGAAGCTGCTTACAAAGTGAAAAAATTTCTCTTTGCAGATACCACATCGATGTAAAAGGTAATGGCACGAATGGTCTCAGCTGCAAATATATTCGGCTCATTTAGGAACAAGTCCAAAAATTTGAGATTTTCTTTTCTTTTTTTTTTTTATTGCAGAGGCAAATTCAGCAGTGTTCACAAAAAACATATATTTCAGTCTATTTCAAGAACAGAACAAACATGAGATACTGTAACAGACATTCCCATTTTCCTTACACAATGTCATAAAATTCTGTAGGGCACTCTACAATAAATTTTCTTAAACCCTATAGGTCTTATCATTTTATTAAATACTTTCTGCAAGTAGGAAAGAGTATAAATTTCCTTTATGTAATGGAAATAAGTTAACATTTTTATGGCCAATTCAGCATTCTAATAATGACTGGAAATACCAATGAAAGGACAAGAGTTTCTTTTATATAATGGAAATATACTGCATTTTCCAGCAGGTTCAACGACGGGAGGTGCCAGAGAAATGAATGAAGTACCTTCTAGTTTTCTTCCACATTTCCTAAGTCTGGAAAAAGAAAAAGCCTGCCTCTTCTAATGTGGACAGGCCGATAAATGAATGGAACTGTTACTTTGTAGGCTTTTCTTTCTTTAAATGGTAAGGTACCTCTTTGCACAACCTTGTCTGAAACACCAGGAAGCTGTGTCTGCTGGTCATCGTGCTGGATTTGTGCATTCCCTGCTTCCCTTAACATTTCCCCACCCTAAAATCATAAGACAAAATACGTTTTTGTTATTTCATTCATTAAAATTTGTAAATTTTTTTTTTCACCTTAAAAAAACACGCTATACTCCAGAGCGTACCTCTCAGACACAATCTTAGGTCATATCCGTGTCCCTACTGCAGCCCAGCCGGGGCAGTCCCACTCAGAGTCGCTCGGCAAGCTCGGCAGCCGTGTTCTGGAAGCGCTGGCCCCACATTAAGATGATCCGCAGCAATCCTGCAACGCTACAGTTTAAGCACAGCTTCCAATTTGCTGTGGTTGGCATGACCTAATTTTGGCTCAAAAGGTACATTTTCTCTCCCTCTGGGTTTCAATGACTACATGTTGGAGCAAAAAAAAAAAAAAAAATTATGTTCTTCAAGAGATTCTTACTATTCACTTTCTTAAAGAAATGTAGGGAATTTACCAACTGTTGGCCTCTGGCTAATACCCAAACTAAAGTCTTTTTCCAGCTTCGCCTACATCTTGACCCCTCATGCCAAATATTTCAGGCAGTCTATTTATAAAGTTCATCACTTCCCCTGTTACTTAATCTTTAGAAATGCCAATAATTTAGAAACTGGCATGATGCAGCTGGTCTCATAAATGGAAAAAGGAAAAATTCTATGGAAGACATAATTTTCCTGTTATAACTTAAGAAATCAATTTATTTTTTTCTCAATCATATCTTTAGAAGAGAAATAATACTAATGCTCTGTCTTTACTCCCCTTGAGCGCTCAAAGGTTATTTCAAGGTTTTAGAGGTTTTGAATGTTCCATTAGCAGTAGTTTATATACATTTGAACCACTTTAGTTTTTTAAAAACACTGATGAACTAGACCCATCCCAGTTCAATGAAATCAGAATTGCTGGACCTAGATCCTGGCATTGTTTTTATAAAGCTCTCCAAGAGATTCAAATGTGAAGCCAGATCCGAAATTCACTGGATTACAGTCTTAGAAATACAAGCCCCCAATATTGGTACATTGTTGTGTTACCTGAGTGGGATGCAGTTATATTTTTGCATAGTCTATCCATTGATGAGCTGATTCACCTAAAAAGGCCTCTCACCTATTACATGAGGTGAGAGAAAAAACTCACCTGGATAGTCTGACTCTCCAGAGACATAAATTACCACCATAAGAAGATCTGCCTTTCTGAGATAAGACAGTGCTGAAAAATAATGCCTCTTTTATGGAGGAACAGTATTAGGGGGTTTCAAGGGCTTAATTGTGTTCACCTGGATTATACTGAATCTTTGGAGTGTTTCCAGTTGTATTTTAAAAATATAAATCTCACCTTATGATATTTACGGACTTGTAAATCTCTAATAACATGCTAATTGAATTCAATGCTGTATACTTAATTTACTTAAGGTGATAATTTTCTAATTGCATGTGTGATGTTAATGTATTATCTATTTGAGATCAAATTCACTACATTTTATGACTTCCAAAAAATTCAACTCATTAGACCAAAGTTTTCAGTCTTTATAATTAATTTATTTCTCTACTCTAGTCACAGGGACCTGGTATTACCAAGCAGTGCCATCCTTCCTCTCCCCTCCCCAAAAGAAACAGGCCTTATTTTCATCAAGAATCTAGTTTGGGAATGTAACATTATGGAGCAGCTGGCACCAAAGAGTTGTTTACAGAGTTGCAATTTTGTTCCATTATATACCAAGGACCAGCACCATACATCCTCCTTACATAGAACTGTGTAGTTCATTTTAAGGTGGGGCTTCCTGTGAAATAACAGAACATTTTTCTATGTAACTTGTGAAACTACTATTTTTATTTTCTTGTTAGGTTTTTCCTTTTTTGTTTTTGCATATACATATGTACACACACACATTGATCAATGTGTATGCATTTTGCATGTTTGTTTGGCAACATGGAATAAATACCACTTCTCAAAGTCATCTTAGAAGACCACATAGTTTGCTGTGTCTTAGAGACCTGTTCCCTTCTAGGAAGGTACCTTTAACAGAGATCTTTTAAAATACACAAGATTCTTTCCTAAACAGAAAGATACTCAAGGGCTTTTTCAACTTACTTTTGCTTCTTTAAAGAAACAGAAATACGTACTGAAAGTCCTATTTTAGCTACTTTTGGTAAGGGCCCACACCAAGAAGCGTCCTCATGGCATCTCCCCGTGCGCCGTCTCTCCTAGCTCGTTCTGTATCCCTTGTCCAAACAGTGGATTGCAGGGGAGGGCCGGGATCAGCCACCCTTCCTCTCAGCTGTGTCTAGGAAACGGAGTGGGAGGCGAGGGCAGGCAGGGCTCATCCTCACAGTTAACTCTGAACCACAACAGTCAGGTTTCTGGGGCTCGTCAGGGAATGGAAAGGGGATTAGATCGCCTCTTCCTACTTCTGGACCATCCTCACAGCTTCACTAGCTGCCCTGAATTTCAAGAGGACCTAAAGGCCTGGAAAGCTTTTCCAAACTAAAAAAAAAAAAAAAAAAAAGCGGAGAATACAGTTGGCCATATGAAAATCTGTTGTGCTTTCAGAAGGAAGACTAGCTGAAAAAATTCCCTGTTCCGGAACACTGCCAGGATTTAACGCATTCAAGACTCACCTTTGGTGCCCTTTCCTCTACTGAAGACTGACTGATCTGACCGGTCATCTCCCGAAGGAGCTGAACATTCCGACACCTGATTCACCTTCAACGTCCCGGCAATCCAGCACTCATCACGTTGTATTTACAGTTGCACTTGGCATATCCCTGTCCCTCAGAAGACTGAATTCCTCAGGAGCACAGTCTTCACCTTACACCCCTGTATTCCTAATTAAATACTCCCCACTAAGCACTTAGTGAGAGAAGCGACTGATTAATTGATGAATTCACAGCTGATGTCCAAGGGAACGTGGTAGAAAACAGCGGTAGGCATTTTACAGGCACGTTCTAAGGAGGCTTTCAAGTTGTACACTTACTACAGTGGTTCTCAACCTTCCTAATGCCCTGATGGCATTTTCATGGTTACAAATGGGTCGTGACCCACAGGTTGAGAACCGCTGACTTTCTCGTTCTCTGACTTTCAGAACAGGTGGAGATGTGTGCCCAAATTCAAGATTCACAATTTTGAAATATTCAGCACATTGACTACAGTGCCGCAGCAGGTGTCTGACTGCAACTTGGTTCCTGACCAGTGTCCCCTCTTGCCCTACGCTCCCTTCCCTCCCAGCCCCCACTCATCTGCTTTCTATTCTCTTCTTCTATGAGTCCAACTGGTTTAGACTCCTGGTAAGAATGAGATCACACAGTATTTCACCCAGTCTGCCCAGCTTATTTCTCTTAACATAATGTCTTCCAGCTTCATCTGTGTTTTCACAAATGTCACAGTTTCCTGGTTTTCTTTTTCTTAAAGGCTGAATAGTATTCCATTGTGCACTGAATGTTCTCACCACAAAGAAATAATAAATATACGAGGTGAAGGTTATGCTAATCAGCCTGATTTGATCACTCCACAAAGTGTACACATACCAAAGAAGAAAAATATAGGGCGGCGCCTGTGGCTCACAGGAGTAGGGCGCCGGCCCCATAAGCTGGAAGTATCATGCTGTAAACTATTCATCACTTTTTGTCTTTTTTTTTTTTTTTTTGAGACAGAGTTTTACTCTGTTGCCCTTAGTAAAGTGCCATGGCATCATAGCTCACAGCAACTTCAAACTCTTGGGCTCAAGAGATCCCCTTGCCTCAGCCTCCGGAGTAGTGGGACTATAGGGACCCACCACAACACCCAGCTAGTTTTTCTATTTTTAGAAGAGAAAGGGTCTCAGCTCTTGCTCAGGCTGGTCTTGATCTCCTGAACTCAAGCAATCCACCCTCCTCAACCTTCCAGAGTGCTAGGATTACAGACAGGAGTGAGTCACTGCACCCAGACTATTATCATTTAAAAATTAAAAACAAAAATCTGTATTTATCTTCTTCTTCTTCTTTTTTTTTTTTTTTTGCAGATTTTGGCCAGGGCTGGGTTTGAACCTAACACTTCCAGCTTATGGGGCCGGCGCCCTACTCCTTTGAGCCACAGGCGCCGCCCTATATTTTTCTTCTTTAAAAAAGTGACTGTCAATCATTAAAGGCACCCAGGCCTTGAGAAATTGCAATACTCAGACAGCAACTAATTTATTTTGAATCTGGAGGTGGGATCTGGGTATGCCCGGTACAGCCTGGATTGAGAAGCACTGATCTCAATTAACTGCCTGAAGGAACAGGAATGTTTTCTACCTACAACCTTGTCAATTAACATACACACAAGAGCAATTTCGGCTCACAGTTTCTGAACGGCTTCTGTTTGCTAGAAATTATTAGTTGATTTCAGTCCTTGGATGTTAAATTTTTTGAAAAGGCTTTCAAAATATAATATTAGCTATATCAAAATCCTCTTCTGGAAACATCACTAATAGCTTTATGTAATTATCTCCCATAAAATCAGCCAGTAGCTATGACTTGCTCCTCGGTCTTGGAACAATCCGGGCCTTTATAGTGAATCTTTATTTCCCCTACAATTAGAACTTAAACCAATACTAAATATAAACCTGGTGCTTTATGGAGTCTTAAGAGTGTGCTTCACAGTCAAAAGGTTCCAAAGGGAGGGAATTCAAACAACTCTAGTCAAAAATCACATTAGAAGGTGGATGTAACTGGCCCAGTCCTTGTGTTAGAAGACATCAATGAACACCAAGAGCTATCAGTGGTGATTAAAATATTGCAAAACGGCAAGGAACACCCCCTGACAGTTGGCACTACGAGTGACGTGAAGGTTGTTGTTCACTGTAACCAATTAATTTCCAATAACATACGAAGTTCCCAAATCTTCAAGTCCCAATTCTAATAAAAGCATTTTAAATATAGAGACCATTGATTATTTGGGTGTTTACATGGTAATCCAAACAAACATTTCATAGTGAAACAAAGCAGAACCAAATATAGTTATTAATATGAACTGTGCAGATTTAGCAAGGAATCCATGACATTAAAGACAGGGCAGCTACTAATTCTGAAGTCCAAAGCTTGTACATTTGGTAATTCAGAAATATCTGAGCCCCATTTGACCTCTGGCCAGCCCATCTGTCCTCACTTCTAGTCAAGAATATGGCAATACTTTTATGAAAAAACAAGGAAACTGTTTATTAGAGGAAGAAAGTTCATATTGTTTGTCATGGTAAAAATTCTAAAAATGATCCTTTTCTTTCTTCAAAAGGCCTTTTACTAAACCCAGAAACATCCAGTTAAAAGTTTAAAGCCATGCATTTCATGAATAAACTTGATACATTATAATATTTCCTAGTTTTCAAATATAATATGACCTGTTCTAACTCATCAGTACTTATTTCACATCTGTCTCTGATTTTAAGATTTTGTTGCTTGTTTTCTTTTTTAAATACGAAGAAAAAGTTAAAGGGTGTGCTTGAATTAAAATTCTCCAGAATACCCAATTGCACTAATTGAACTAACTAAATAATTCTTGAAATCCTCATAACGTTCACGTGTAGATTCTGTCATATGGTTCACATTCTTTTAATTTATAGTGTTAACTTAAGATGATTCTTGCCAGTGAAGGTTACAAGAATTAAAACAGTTTAAAGAACGAATAGCAAAGTGGAAGTCACTAGACAAGGATGACATGAAAGTAGATCCTCACCTTTCACTTCAAGCTAATATTATAACTTGAAAAAATGCATTTTCACAAATAGTAATAAGAACTTAAACCAATACTAAATATAAATCTGGTGCCTGTGAAAAGATAATCTAGCAAACAATAAAATATACTTTTTCCCTACACGTAACAACGTAGAACTATATCACAAACCAATGATTAGTTCATTTCTCTTTAAAAGCCCCACAAACATAGTTATAACGTCATTCCAGGATTACTGAATATTTCCCTCAAGATGCCATGCAGAATTATGGCTGGGTAAGGCAGCTCACACCTGTAATCCCAGCACTCTGGGAGGCTGAGGCAGGTGGACTGCTGGAGCTTAGGAGTTCCAGACCAGCCTGAGAATGAGCAAGACCCCATCTGTACTAAAAAAAAAAAAAAGGAGAGAGAGAAATTAGTCAGGTGTTGTGGTAGGCATTTGTAGTCCCAGCTACTGGGGAAGCTTGGGCAGGAGGATCGCTTGAGCCCAAGAGCTCAAGGTTGCAGTGAGCTAAGATGTCACGGCACTCTACCCAGGGCGGACAGGGTGAGACTCTGTCTCAAAAAAAAAAAGATTTAATAGTTCAGTCTTTCCTTTTCCTTATCTAAGAGATGTGAGTTTGGCTAAATACGTAGAAGGATAGACTCTTGGTACTATCTGGGTTGAGGGTCTAGCTCTGCCACTAACTAAGGGGCAAGTTTCTTTTAAAATTTTATCTCAGTTTCTTCATCTGTAAAATAGAGATAATAACATTATCCACTTCATTAAGTCATGAGGAATAAGTTAATGCGTGTAAAGCTGCAAGTCCTCTAAATGGTGCCCCAATATATAGTCAGCTCACAAAGAAAGAAAAGTTGGCTGTGCTGTTTTACTGCCTAAATTTCATTATAATTAATAATACTTTCAAATTAATAATGCAAGATTTTTAAACACATACCATAAATGTTATCAGAGGTATCTTGAGTAGTAAGAAAAGTAAAAGTGGAATTCCTAAGTCATAGTTGAAAGTATCAATTATATTTATAGAAGATCAGTCCTACTTTCAACCGACAACCCAGCAAGAACTGAAAACCAACTGGTCAACATATGTTGATACAGATGGAAAAAGGATACGACTGTCTTTAACTTCCCCGCAAGAAAGCTGCGTGGAGAGCCTTCTGGTCACTGCAGTCCAACCTATCATTACGACTGCAGTGAGACTCTTTGATGGGTTTCTTAGTCTATGAATAATATATATTTTGGGGACAGTGTCACAAAAATACTCTGTCTTTGCTCTAAAAAGACCTATGACTAAGCAAAGGCAAAGAAAGAATTACCTCCCAACCACAAAGGAGGGTGGTACCCCCTGTGCTGGAAATCAAGACAACTGCAGAAACTTTACAAAGTATTTCTGAGACAAAATGGCTCCAAAGTTCAGATCCTGGAGAACCCAGAAAATTTCATGGTTCAAAATGACTCTTCCTTTAATTTTTAAAAATAAAAATAGGAGGGGAAAAATCTAATAAATATGATTTCTTCCTTATGAGGCAATACTGAATAAAAGAACCTACCTTTTAAGAAGATTTGGCATTTACAAGTATTTGACGAAGCTAAACACATCTGTCAATATTCAAGTTCAGTGAATCCTGCTACGAAGAAGTCTTTTTTTCTTTCCCAATGAAATTTAGAATTGTATTTACACTTTGAGTAATGAATAAAGGATTTTAAGGACTAGTAATTCAGGATAAGTAAACGTTAAGTTTGCATCTGGAGTTCTGTCTTGAAATATATAAATTCAACTTGTAGCGAAATAAAAGATTCTGGTAGCTCTTCCAAGGGCACATGACTCACACGTGACTCACCTCTCCAACACTGGTGGTGTTAGCAAGGCTAAGCCTACCTTCTTGCAATACACTATAATTCTGCCCCAGCCTCACCACTACTTTGAGGAGACAATAATGAGGCTACAGCATTGCACGGAATTCCTCCCAAACATTCCTATTCGTTTACCACTCGTGGTTCTTGGCCTTTTATGCCAGGAGCAAAATTTCAGGATTACCAAAAGCTAAGCAATGTGAGTACCTACAGATTAGTTAAAAGGTAAAGTTACCTGATGTGTAATAGCCTAGATAAATGAAAATTGTGGCAGGAAAAGGTGAACTACAGAACTGTCCTTTATGACTCATCTTAAGTGTATCTACACATCATCAAAAATATGACAAAATCAACTTAACAACAGGCATGTACATATTATGATATTTGAAGTATAATGAACAAAGATTCCTTTGGCTTTAGGAATTAACAAAACTTACTATAATGATCGCATGGCATAACTCCAGAAAAATAACATAAGCAACTAATCTGTATGACAACAGTGCCAATGAGTTCCAACTAAATTATTTTCTCACTAAAACGTGGAGTTGTTTAAAACAAAATCTTCATTTATGTGGCTTGAGTTGTCTATGTGACACTGTATCACTTTCATAATCAGAAAAATTTCTGACATACACTATGCCATAAATGTATTTCATAAATTTTCTCCACAAAGAAATCTAGATTTCCTATATACATATATATAAGATTAATGCTTAATCGATATACATTGTCACATTAATAAAGTTTATAAATCTGCATTTTTAGCACATGTGAATTTTAACATTGATTAAAAAAATGTTTAATTTTCCCGAAGTTTGGCTTCTCCGGGACAAAAATTATTTTAAAAACCAAAATTATAACTTCAGTACCTTTGAAAGTCTTCAATTCTGAGAGCTATTTAAATACCAAGAACTGTGCACAAAATATCAATGAATCTACTATCTCCCTGTAGGTAGTGTATAATGATCACACAAACCTATGCCTTCAAATTCTGCTAACTTATTAAGTATACTAATTCTTTAACTAATGCAACGTCCAGTGCTCAATTTTTTTTATTTATGTAAATCCCCCCCCCAAATTGCTTTGTATGAAGAAGGCAAAAAACTAAAATTTTTACTATTCAGGATAGTTGGTAGGAATAGAGAAAACTTAATAAACAAAAAATTTAATTTTGGAAGCATTTACATGCTATGTCTTTAAAATATGAACAGCTAAAAAATAAAATTCACTTTTTTGGTCAAAGTATAGTTTATCAAATATTTCTACTATTAGGGTTTATATTTAATGGTGACAAAGACTTCAGGAAATCAATGTTATCTTTCAGGTGAAATAACTGGTATGGTTCCAACCATACCCAGCATAAATACTCTGCCACAATAGTTTATCAAACAATGCTTTGATCTGAGTAAGAAAGTAGGTTTGTTTTCAGTATGAGTGCAGGTATGTATTTAAAGACCATGCAGTAAATTTTTGTGATAGAAAATTTCATACATTTATCAAAAATGTTCCTATTAAAATCTTCTCTTAATTTAAATATAACAAGACATTTGTGAACTTTAACAATTTTACTTTTAATGGTAACTATCTGATTAAAATGTTTGGAAGAAAGCTTTTGGTCTATGATTATAATAAAAGTTTCTTAGAAATCTCTTAAGGGCTGAGCACAATAAAACTAGGGCAATGCATATATTCTCGGTTACTCTTTAAAAAAAAACCTGTAAAAGTGACTATAGTGGCATGTTCTGACACATTCTTTTCATAAACCAAACCCTGTTAGTGACAGCTGAACAGACTGTGAGCATCTGCTGGGAGCCAGCCAGATGACAGTGGAAAACGCACATGGATACCTTGGCACAGCAAATAAAAAATGGGGGAAAAAAAGACCAGGAAAAGAAAGTGTCCAACTTTAATTGAAACATTCTTTCCAACATGATGAACATCGTCCTACCACCTCTTGTAGCCTGTCAACTTTACATATAAGAATGTCTTTTGAAGAATCCTTTGTAAATTAGAGCTGTTTTGTCCTCTCTTAGCACTAAATATTGACTCAGGTTTTGGATATGTCTTCAAATTAAGGCAAATATAATGAGCATTAGGGTAGAGAAAAAGGCCAAACCACTCCGCCAGAGTCTGGTATAAAAAAACTAAACTTCTAAAAACCCTTTCAGGTTCAAGTCTAATTTTAAAAATCTAGGGTAAGTTTTCAAATTATGTGGGTTTTTTATTACCATGTGACAAAGATGCCATAATTCAAATAGTCTGCAAAAGTGACTACTGTAAATACTGCTTGCACTCAATAGTACTACTATATTTTATTTTATGCTGATCAACCACAATATCATTTAAATAGTTGTCTCGATAGCAGTAGCGGTCTATACATAAAAACAAATGTGCTTCTATAAATCATATCAGGAAGTTTTTCTCCGATGCTCTGATTACAAAGAAAATTTATTCTATACAGTATACAATGCAAATTTTAAACTGGAGACGAAGTTGTTTAATAGATTAGTAGTCTGACTGAAGCAGCTGCAGTCAAAAAAAAATTCTGGTGATTAACAGGCATTTTCCAGTAATCATAACCCTGGAAAGGGCTACTAAGTAGGGGGAGGGGGTTGCAGATGGGAATAATTCTCTAAGCCCATGTGCCTTAGAGGGTTTCATCATCTTCATGCAGACTTATTATTATTATTATTATTTTTAAATTAAAGCTTTTAGAGGCATCCTTGATTGCAGTGTTGGGAGCTGTCCATGCTGTTTTACCACAGGGAAGTCCACTCTGCAAGTATTTCTTGCACTGAGCACTTTTTATCTAGGCATTAAATCAGGGTTAGAAAAGAAATCTGAGCTGCAAGGTGCACGCTAGAGGGGTGTTACTCAAAAGCACAAGGACAATTTCAAGTAGTTGCAATTCTCTATGATGTACAAACTGGGTAGGCATCATTGGTGTTACCTGACGTCCAAAACAGAAATTTTGGGGGGAAACTAGGCAAACAGAAAAGCTTACTAAAAAAAGGTAAATAGTCTCTGACACCAGAAATATTCCCATTTTCATCTACATTTTACCTAAATTTGTTAATGTTATCAAAAGGTGATGTAATCTCAGATAAAATTCTACATTTTCTGCACTTTACAGTTTTCATCTCACATGAATAATACCATAATTAAGATATGTTCATTTGTTCATTATCTCAAAGTTGATAAACTATAATAATAATGAACAACCAAATCTGGAAAAAAAATGGGATGATAGGAAGTGCCAATTACGTGGCTTATTTTTAACTATTCTTATAAAAATACCTTCTATTTTTACGAGCAAATACAATTCATTTATTCAAGGGTATTTACAGAGTATCTATAACATATAAGAGTATTTGTGAAGGAATACAAAGATAAGCAAAACACCAATTCTTCTTAATTTCATCTCCAAATATAATAAAAATTGTACAATAAAACAAAACAAGGAATATGAATAAGTGGGTAATGCTAATGCTAAAAAAACTTCAGAATTCTTAGAGAAGCTATTTTCATGATTAAAATCACTTAATAGTTGTATACATCAAATGCTTTCTCCAAACTGAACTTTTATAAGAACCAAGCAATAATCTATCCTCTATTTAGACCTTTCAATAATGACTTTAAAAACTAATGGATCTTATTTTATTCTTGAGTTCCATTTCTGATTCTAAAAATGATATTTATTTTGTAACACCTGACCCGTAAAAGGTTTTGATTTTCTTGGAGAAGTATAGTGTGTTTAGCGATCGTGAGAATTAACCTAACATAGCATCAGAAGTAGACATCTGCCCTGGAAGTGACCTATTTTAATGGTCTAAAAGTGCAACTGAAAAAAAAAGTTTAAAATAATTATCACACGAGGCATTTCTAAGTGTTCATTAACAAGATGATACAATTACTAAAATATAGTATAGTGTTATAACAATTTAGTAATTACTGATCACTTACTACGTCTGCATTATGCTTTTACATCTATTATCTTGGTTACTGCTTCAACAACTCTAAGAGGTGGGTGCTATTATAATCCCCATTTTACAGATGCTGGAACTGAGGCTTTCTCGTGGTTAACCCTTCTAAAGCCACTTACCAGTAAATGGGAGGCTGGCTTTTGAACATAGTTTGGTTATGGTTCTTCATAGTTACTCGCTATTGCTTATGGGTGTATTTATAGCACACATAGGTATAATTTCAGAAATTATACTGCAGTTGAAATGGGATCTCCAAACTCTCTACGCTTGCCGAGATGATTTCCCTTTCTCTCGAGTTCATCTTGATCATCTTACTCTTTTTGTTTCTCTGCTCTCCCCCACCTACATTTCCTGCAAAACACACACACACACACACACACACACGCACACATGCGTGTGACAACACTTCATAGTGCATGATGAAAGCCATAATTCGCCTCACCTTGTCCACTAACTATATCACCTCCTAAGAGTTCATAATGCTGTGCATGCTTGCCGTGGGCATACCGTCCACTGAGTCCCAAGCTGTCAGCGGTTCCTTACAAGGACACTACCCATGGCCTTTGCAGTGTGAAGATCACTGTCTGGAGCTCTTCATGACTTGGCCCTGGGCTGTGACGAACCACATCAATCTGAAAGTTCTCTCATACGTGTAGTCAAATCAATTTAAAGGAAACAAGAAGTGAGCTCAGACAGGAGAGAATCCGAAAACAATGAAAAGAACAAAAGTGTGAAGTCAAGAACTCTTTGAGTTTTGAAGTTATAAAATGAGAGAAGCAAGAAATAAATCACCATAGTGCTCACTCTAACTCAAGCAGGATCTAACAGTCGTAGAAGGGATGTTGCCGATTCATTTTAGTCCAAGTGCCATAAGGAAACAAGCAATGGGTACTAAGTATTTTTCTCAGTGTTATACAAATCCATCAATGTCTTTGCGGAAAATTCTTTTTAGTTTATGTAAGGGGAGGGAAAATTCACATGTGAAAGAAAAGAGAAAAGTAGTCAAAATTGTTTTTAACCTATGCTTCCTCTAAGTGGGCTTCCAAGAACTAGTAAAAATGGAAAAAGATAACTAGGTTGGTTAGCCTTCATTTAGTAGTCTGGAGAAATAATCCAGACAGAATGAAGTCTGGATTTATACTGTAACAGAAGAAGGGGGAAAAGATCTACTTTTAAAATCACATATATCTTTATTGAAAGACCACCCAACAACTTAACACTGCTCCTCAAATACGGGTAGGTACTAGGCAACTTTAAGAATTGTAATTTATTGGTTAACACAGTTTAAAATAGCCAAAATTCTTGATCATAGAATTAACTATTAGGCAAACCTCTAAAGGATATATGTTTTGATTAGTCACGTTTCATAAGGCCAAATAGTTTTTCTATTTAAAAATGTCTCTCCAGCGCACGTGTTCAACAGTGGAAACTTTGCAAGGTGTCTAACAATACTTATCTAGAGGTGATGATTCAAATTATCCTACTGTTCCAGAAAACTCCAAGAAAATAAAAAGAAATCTCATACTATAGTCTAAATAAAAGCAGTTTCAAACATTTAATCTGAATATTTAAATGAAATGCCTAATTTTGTAACAAATGTCAAAAATTACTGATTCCTCTCTATATTATCATTTCCAAAGAAAGATAACATCTTTTCTCCTCTGCTAATGGCCCTTGAAAACATGTCAGGTGTGGGTATGTTCCATCATGATGACATTCTTATAGCTGCTTACACATTTTTAAGGTTTATGTTGTATTAACTTCTTAACACTTTATTAAGGAACATTTGCCTCTGTAGAAAAAAGAGTGACCTGATATTTCAACATAATTCAAATTATCTTTATTATCTATTTTAAAGAGAAGTAAAATTAAATTATATTTAACTGTTGATCTGATTTGGTGCAGTTTATACTGGCAATTAGTAATTGGTATAGTGAGTCAATGACTAAACTAACATTTATATACTATTCATAAACTGTCAAATCAATAATTTAGTTTAAAAATAAAATGGGAACAAATATTTATTATGTAGTAACACTTTCTACTGAAGGGACCCATTTAATACATTTCTAAAGAGGAAGGCTAGTTTTAGAAAGGTGTGCTGGCAGTAATCTGACTGCGCCTCAAACAAATGAGAATTCTGCTACTGAATGAAAAGAGCCATGGCAACTAAAATTATTTTTAATAGGATTTTTTAAAAATCACACTGGTAACAGTTGAGAATGTAACTGTTAATTAAAGGCTGCTTTTAAACACTTTTTTATTTTATTTTTCAAGGAGAAGTACACATTTTCAGACTACGGTTTCAAATGCAAGGTATGTGAATGCAGATATTTAAAAGTTAATTTATTTTGTATGGTATTAAACACGTTACTTCACTATGTTTTCAATGAAGAACATAAATCAGAAAAGTAAAGCACACATTTTTTCTCTTTGCACTCCTTATTTTGACCTAATAATCACTAAAAGTATGTTTACCAATAAAAATTACTCTAGCACCACGTATTGTGGTGAAACACTGCTATTTCCCTGAGATAAGAGCATAAAAAAACTCCACGCTCATTTCTCTCACAAAGTGATCTAACATATCTGAATTATATTCATTAAAAAGAAACCATTGTATTTTTCTTTGGGCAAAGCAAAAAAATACATATCTGATTGGGCCTGTGGGTGGTGGAAGTGTGGGGGGAGGGGACGAGGTCTCATTTTCTATCTCACACCTATTGTTTTAAGCATTCTCAACTGCTACATGGGAAAAAAAGGAAACATACTGGATGCACTTTGCAGTTAATGTCCTAGTCATTTAATAGGAAGAATTTTTAAATTAAAGAAGGAAGCATTATGCTTTTCCTTTCCCAAAGCTATTGCCCAGGAGGAGGCCCTCTGCTCCTCAGCCTTCACAGGGGGAAAAGGACATTACTTAGGGCTGAAATCACTCGGAGACGCAGAGGGGAAGTTTATGATGTGGCGCTGTGCGCTGGAACTGGGCTGTAGCCAGGAAGTTTACATTTTGTCGCCTTGCTGCCAGTACCTGCCCTCCACATTCGGGAATAAAAATACACCACAGCTCTAGCTCAGACACTGGGGATGGCACAAAGAATTAAAGAGTTTATTTTTCTCTCTTTATCCTGAGTGTAATTACTGTTTTTCAAAAAGAAAAAGCTGAAACTATAGTAACTGGAGGGATTTTTCCTCCTCCTTTTTAAACTCCTGAAACTACCTTCCCACAAAGCCATTTAAGTTAAATGGCACATTTACAGACTCACCTACACGAAGGATATAACTTAAAACATCTGCTTAGACACATACGTTTGGTTCAGATATTAAAAATGTGGCAAAATTTTTAAAAATGTAGGGCCATTATATTCTTAAAACACGTGTTATTCCGTGTGTGTGAGCGCGCGTGTTCATTCATTAAAGAGATCTTTGACTGCAATTAGGTAGCCGGTCCTATAAAGGCTTCCTTGTGTGACCATGATTTCTAAAAATAAAATGCCCCAGTGAATATTTCTGCTAAATAATCACATCTTCAAAATTACTTTAAAGAAGTCCCAATCCCTCATGCTACATTACGCACTAATACCAGACTTCCATAATAAGCCTAGGTTGTACACCTTAGTCAGGGTCAACAATTAATCAGAAGATAAAAAAATAAAAGTCATGTTGACTCTGTTAAGTAGCAGAAACATTTCTTTGTCTGTCCCAATTTATTTACATTAGTGAATCCATTTTCTAATTTTGCAAATATATAAGCACATCTAAGCCGGAGTCGCCTATCCTTGGGCTTTAGGGAAGGATGCATTCTTTTGCTATTATTCTAAATTGCTGAAGGAACCACAGATAAGTTAAAAAAAAAAGAAAAAGGTAGTTTTGGGCTGTTTTTTAAAAAACATTCCACTTTCTATCAAAGGAGCCTATCCATCTCTTTTTAATATGCTAAGGATCTGTAGTATCTGAGAACAATTTATGTTGATTTTTCACGTGCATCTTATCTATGGCAATAAGATACAAGAAGAAAACCAAATCACGCTCAGGATGTTATTTGGTAAAAGCAGGTTCTCAAAAGGTTCTGATGAAAAGATCAATTCATTCAGTTTCTAAAACAAGTTTAAGGTACTCTGTTTAAATTTTTGCTTGAAGATTTGCACTGTCATTCCACATGACTCCCAACTATTTGCAGAAGGAACAACATTGCTCCATTCATTTCAAATTTACAGCATTAAGAATTAATAACGTCTCTATAATCTCTGCATTATTTAAGAGCAATGATTCCTGAAGAAATCTGCCTGTAATAGGTTTACTGTTTTTATTGCTTATAATGTCACCAATTTCCTTTTTAAAGCCCTCAAAGTGTTCTCTTCGTGTGTACTTTAAACTTTGTTTACACTGGCTATCTTTTTAAAATAAACACCAAGATTTAACTTGGGTCTACAGGATGATAAAGTATAGAAAATGTTATCTTGGTGATGACAAATGTATCATATTATCACCTAAAACAAACCATGGATTTATATAACAGGTTATCACACAATTGCCATACTCAACAGGAATATGACTTTCTTTTGCAGTAAACATTAAAATAATACCAACGATATGTAAGATAACAGTATATTGCATATCTTTTTCTAGAACCTTATTTTTGCAATGGCATTCTTTGTCATGAAATATTCTTTAATTATTTTTCTTGCACAGACAAAACCCCTAAGAACATCAGTGCTGTCTATGTATTCTTAAAAGAGAATTGATGTTTCTTGCATTCTTTATTTTGTACCTTGATACTGTCTTTAAAATAAGGTAACTACTGAATTCTTGTTTTGAGCAAGATCAAAATTAATCTCATGTACTTTATAGTTATTTCATGCATGAATATTAAATTATAAAATTTTCATAGACCTTTTTCAACATTGTGAGATAGGCTATCAGTAATAGTTGCTTTAAAAAAAAATCTGACAGTTTCTTTTGTTCACTAACTATAGTAGATCACTGCAGATAATTTTCTTTCTCATGCTGCTATTCACTTACATATTGCATATTTGGTTCAACTTTCCAAGGGAAGAAATGTGGCTCTTGTGGGAAAGGTCCACCCCTTTCTACATGTTTGCTTCCTTGAACGAAAGGAACACACCCCCTTACATTCTTTGAAATGTGTCCAACATGCACAGAATTGTAATAGCACTGTATTATTGACTACATTAGAAAATCTTAAATAAGAGTCAAATATTATTAATATGCTGTGTATTTTGAGTCGGGAGAATTAAATGACACTCACATAGGTAACATAAATGAACTAAATTCAATCTAGCATCTACACTTGGGTGCTCAGAATATTTGCCTGTGTTAGGGGAAGAAATCTGGGAAAGTTCTTGTGTGAGTGTGTATCGTATGGCACAGGAAGGAGCCCAAAAATGTCACCAGTTTTTGAGTGCATCCTTTCGATTTAAGACCCCTTGGGAGGATGTCTCCTCCCTTCCCGAAGTATATGAAAGAAAAAATATTCAGCAACTAAAGTATTCATCTTCCTAAGTAGAACCAGGGAGCTGTTTGAAATCATAAATGTGCAAAATATCACAGGTTTACGCTCATTGTTCTAATGGCAGAAAACTCACACCAAAGTTGGTGCCCACTAACTTGCACCTCATTAAGCCAAGTTGCTGGTGATGAGAAATTATATTCCAACAAGCCTTCCTTCCACTGTGTATAAAAATGTACCTACAAAGCAAGTTTTTCTTTCGTTGTTATTTTCTAAAAAGGTAATATACTCCACATTTGTGGGAATTTGTGTGTTTATCTTCACTTTTATTTGTCTACACTCTCTTTTTCTTTAGTCCATTTTTACAAAGACATTTGCAAGTGAAAAAACACAGCAGGCAAACAATTTCTATCTCTTTTAAGATATTTTAATGTTTAAATTAAATGGTTATCCTTTCCAATTTATCTGTCACTTCAGGTTGAACTCAGCTATATGATTCCCAGGCCTACAAAATGGAAGCTTTGCTATTTGCATATGTTTTTCACTTGAAATAACAGTGAATATAAACAGAAAACATATAAACTGGAATTGAAGGTAATAAAACTTATTAAAACTTCGTAAGATATTGTTATGGTCAAAGAAAACCTGCAAGTGTGTGCCACAAATCCACTCAGATGAAACGTCTCATTCACTAAAATTTCCTATCTTATTATAATAATGCACAGAAAATTAAACACATAAATATTAATTTTATGTATCACAGAAGATACAGGCAATGAAAATGCAATGTTTACATTTATGGGTGACTCATTAGTGTTTTATTGTGTGAAACACTAGGAGGCATCAGTTGGGTAAAAAAGGACTTCAATTTTAGAAGAAGCAAGAAATTACTGTAGAGGTGGATATCTAAGAAGTTGGGGTTTTCAAAACGTTATTATAAATAAACCCGAAATAAACCTGCAAAACATCCTATTTTATGATAAAGAATAACCTTTTATAAGTCATGAACTATATATGTATTCATATAATTTGACTGGTATACCTTTATCAAGATATATTTCCAAGATATATGGATTCACATCTAGGTAATTGAAGATTTCTATGAAGACTATGTTTGGCAATAGAATAATATAATGGATATCCATGATGATGCATTTTCTGCTCAATTATTCCATATCATGGGTGTATATTTTATTTTGGGCAAATTCTCTTTTGTGCTCTTTACAACGCCTCTGAAAATGGCTAATGTGTTTCAGACTCATAACTTAAAATGTTTTACGTATGCAGGCAACTGATGTCTGCTCACAAAGAAATGACAGGACTTAAAATTTAAGCCATGAAGATATGCAGATGTACATAAAAAGGACATGTTTTTTCTTACTTCACTATAGAAAGCCTGTCATTCAAAAGCTGAGTTTTCTACTGTTTGAATGGCTCTTCATAATGATGAAGCAACAGGGTCGAGGTATACTTATCTGGCAATCATTTGAAACTGGAGTGTCTTCCATTCCTCAACAATCAGCTTTTATCTCTGACCTATCAAAACAACGTGTGAACTGTGTAATCTGCCTTTTGTAAAGTACAAAGACATTGTTGTTGCTCCTTGTTTTCTAAATCACCTCTGTAATCTGGTTTGATTTCCTAAAGATGACAGATCTCAGTGAACGGTCAAGCTTTCCTGGGTGCAGGACAGTCCACACACTTAGGAGATTAAGGGACAGTGCTAAGGACGGGGACCTTAATCGCCTCTCCTTCCACAGGCGGAGTATGACTGAACATCAGTAATTAAATCCTTCCACAGTGTCCAGGCAATCAGTACATAAGTGTAAAATGAGTATGTGTATCTTTAAAGTTTTTTTTTTCTCAGAGGATATGGATTTTCTTTTTAAAAATAGAACTTTATTAATAATCTCCTTGCAATCTACTCCATGAGCATTAATGGCACATTAAATTCTCCCATGTTGCTTTGAATCATGTCCCGGAAACCAGTGTTGTCTGCTTAATAACTATTTCTTTGTTGTTATGTAGCATAAGTGTGGCTGCACAGCTATTTCCCCATTTTTCTCACTTTCTGAGATTTCATAGACTCAAATTATACCGCACTTAAAAGAGGTGAGAAATAAAACCACAAAATACACTACGATAAACAAAAGAAAGTTTCAAAAGATAATGTTAACATATGCAAAGGAATTACTCAGTGCCATTCTTTGTAAAAGAAACTGATATATAATTGATCATTTTTCAGAAAGATATAGCTGTTGTGTCATGCAGTGTATTGATTCAGTGGAGGGAGGGCCAAGGAAGAAATTAATAGATATCCGAAAAATATAAAACAGGGTATCTTTTTAAGATTCAGTTTTGAATCATTAGTTAGTACTTTCCCCTATTGGAATGAACCATTTCCCCAAATTTCGCAAAATGAACACTTTACAAAGAAGAGAAAAGAGGCACGGTGCAGTAAGTCGGTATTTCGGTTTCATGAAGTTTAGTGTTAATGTGTTTCTAGCTTAAAAAGTTAGTAATGCATTCTTTTAAAATATGAACAGCTCAGAAAAGGCGGAAAACTGACTTTTTATTATGAAGTGTTCATTTGTTATTTAAACCTCAAATTAATATTTAATAAAATTTACACCTTAACATTATCTTTCAATATGTTCCACATGCACAGTGATCAGTATGTAAATAGCACAATTAATCAATGAAGTAAAATACTGTCTTTAGGAAGAAGTCTCAAAAATATGCCAAATATTCCAAAGCTGTGGGAATTATATTCTCAAAAAAAAATCAGATTTTTATAAGGCTGAAGTAGAGAAAAACTTGAAGTAAGGAAAACTGTGAACTATTGTCTCCTTAACTTGACTGGGGAACTAAGTTTTAAACAAATGTCATGTTAAAAATGTGTTTTGATAAAAAACTTTTAGAATTAACAGTCTAATATACAGCTAAGTGTACTTTTCTACAAATAGAATGAGATACCTGATTTAAGAGATTTTTTCCTCTTGAGATAAGATGTTAGGGCTATTTCATTTTACCATTCAAGTTCTTAATCTACTTGCTTTAGAACTATTTCTATTAACTTAGCATATATTTTCATGCATATACTGGAAGACAATAATATGGCTTATTAATTGCATTATCTTTAACTGAAAATGAAGGAGAAACAAAAATATTGCTTGTGCCCTACTGGTAGTTACTGAACATTTTCAAAAAAGACTAGCTAAAATTGACATCATTTTAAAAATTAAGTAAGATACCTAGCTTCAAATTGGAGATTATTGCTTTATTTAAGGCTAAAATTGGTATGCAAAGTGAGGTTAAATAGGGTTTACAGGTGGTCATATTTCCATGTCTTACCAAGTCTCTAGGGATTGGAGTTATTATACTCCACAGAAACATCTTTACTCTCCAACCACAATTCCATTGCAAGGTGCCAGTGAAAAGTAGGCTGGTCACTTTTTTTTTTTTGGATTGTTATAATGAAGTGGCTGAAGTTTTCCTTTGTAGCACTTAGACAATACATGTAGTCACCAGACATATTTCATAAGACAGTTACTATTAGAATTAGTATGAGATGTACAATAGTAAAATGCACTTTGTGTCAAAGCAATTCTCCACTGAGGACCGGTTAAAGAACTGGAAGACAGCCCAAATCCACTTATTATACTGTCAGCATTTACATAGAAAGTATTTTATACAAAAGACATGCGTTCCTAAAATGTGATGAAAAAGGTATTTTCCCAAAGAAGGATAACTAATGGACCTAGAGTAGTCACAAATGATTCGGATATAAAATTTATTTTAAAAATCAATAGTCTTGTTTAGGGAAGGAGGTAACATTAGCATTGCATTTAAATGCTTGTATAATATTTAATAAACACGATAAACAATATCCCATGCCTATAGATACCGCTTTTGTGCCAAACTTTATCACTGAGTTTGGTAACTTTCATCTGAAGTCTAAACAGAAAGCAATTTAAGTGACTTAACCTTGTTTGTTTTTAAACAGCTAAGTATTTGACTTGACCTCAACAGCAATGCCTATGCTGAAATCTGAACACGAATTGTTAAGAATGTGGAGTACCATGGCCAGGGTATTGCTTTTGGTCCATGCAATTAAGAAGCCCTCTATCAAGCCAGCACTTGGGTGAGGGAAGGAAATGCAAAAAGGTATATACCCTGACAGACAACCATGCTTTAGCTCCAACTTATCCCAAGAATTAGTGTCTCAGAAGCATAACCCAAGGCAAATCAGAGTCTTTGGGGGGGGGGAGGACTCATGGGAGCACCTTTCTACAGTGAACTAACTGCTAAATCTTAAGGAATCTACTTCAAGGTCACAGAACATTCTGTGAAATATTAAAATCCGTCAGGCTCCACACGCTCCACCATATCCAACATGCTAATGACGTGAACTAACTTCATGAAACTTTAAACACGCTGGTGTGACAGGAACGAGTCAGAAGTGATTTCAATAGCCGATGGCAAACAGATACGACCATCTAAAAAGTTACTTTTAGCAACAAACAAGGAAATCATGGCATCTAACGAAAAGAAGGCACACCGAGAGCCCCAACTTCAGCCTTCAAAAAAGGCACAGGGATAGACCCGGGGCGGGGGAATATACTGATGCAGATTTCAGAGACAAAACCAAGCTACTTCTATTTCCTCGAGAAATGTCAGAGGTACTTACGCGAAGGAAGACCCGCTCCGATTAGTCCTTCGGATATTCTCCTTTTTTAAGAGAGAGAGAGAGAAAAGAATAACAATAATCTTTACTTCGTCCAGCCTCGAAGCGTTGCTCCACCTGATTCAAACGTGCAGCCGCGGCGACCCACACAGAGCCTTCAAAGTCAATCCAATAGCAGCCCGAAGACGTCTGGGTGTACGCGTGTGCTCAAGTGTCTGGGACTGCGAGCAGCGCGAGCAGCGAGCTGGAGACCAAGTGTGCGCGTGTGCGCGCGCGCGGGGAGCGCGCGGGGGGAGGCGCGCGCGGGCCCGCGCTCCGGCGCGCGCCCAGGCCGCTCGGGAGAGGAGGAGGAGGGGGGAGGGGGGAGGAGGAAGACAAGGAAGAGGAGGAGGAGAAAGTGGCTCTCAGCGGCCGGTCGGATGAAAAGTAACCAGACTCGTCCAGAAAACTGCGTCCAGGAAGGAAGTGACAGAAGACGAATGGGAAAAGGAGAACAGCTCTCAGCCTCTGAAACATCGCGTAAAAAAGAGCGGTGGGGGTGGGGGCGGGGGGTGGAAGGAGACTGGGAGGGGAGGCGGGGGTGGCAGCGAAAACGGAGCGCACGGGGTTGGGGTTCTAAGCGGCACGTCCCATGAAGTGCCTTTTTCCTCTATCCCCCCCCCATTTTTTTTTGTCCTTGCCTTTGCCTCGCGCTGCGTTTTACTCTCCGTCTTTCTCTCCCCCACAATCCCAAACCGTGGACTCTCTCCTCGCGAGCTGGAGAAATCATCAGTTTCACTCTTGCAAAAGGGGGGCGGGACTAGACCTCGGAGCATTTTAATAAAACAAACATCCAGCAGCTCCCTCCTCACCCCTCCAGTCTCAACTAGATTGATAAATTACTCCACTACACTACTTTAATTATGTATATGGTATGCAGAATAAATCACTGAACATCAGTACCTCAATCAAGCACTTTTAAATGATAATTGCATCTCGGTGAATCAATCTTTCCATTCCTGACATTTTGCTAATTTTAGTTTTACGGTGGGGTAATGGCACATGCCATACGCAAACCTAATGACAATTCTTTACTGCACGAAATGAAGACAACACGGCGAGCGGCGGCTCCCTGCTTCTCTCCCGGCGCCGCCGCGGAGGACGCTCGGAGAGGACCCGGCCTCCCGCGACCGCGCGCTCGCTCCTCGGGGACGCTGCGAGCCAGCCAGCAGCAAAGTCCTTCTAAAGTCGGGATCCTTCCTCTAACCAATAGAAGCTCGACCCTAATAGCTGCTCTTGTGACTTTTCCCCCTTTGGAACGCGCGTTAGCCACTTGATTCTCGCACCGGGTCCGTGCGCTCCCCCTTTACTCACGCGTAAAAGCCACGGGCCAGGATGTCTGCAGCGTTCGATTCCAGCGTGCTTTTCCTGCACGCCCAGAACTCGCGGTTTTCGCCTTGAGCGGTTGGAAGGCTACAAAACGAGCCAGAAGGTTTCTCTAATATTAGTAATGCACGAAATAATAAAAGAATTACCAGTATTTGAAATCTCGACTTCATCGCGGGGGCCGTGAACTTTCTAATCTGTTTGGAAATATTTACCGAGGGCAGCAGCTTCCTTGGAGATTTCTCCCTCCCTCCCCCCACTCTATCTCTTCCACACCTTACTGGACTTTATCCAGGTCATTAACATGTAAACCAAACCAACTTCCCAAATGCATTAGGCTACCCTAGTCGATAGCTAATGACTTCACTTATCCTGAAGAGTTTCAGCTGCACAGGAAGCAGAAATAGAGACTTGATAAGGAAGAATACTTATGTTAAGGTTTAAGCATTATAAAAACTTTTCCTTACCAAAAAAAAAAAAATATATATATATATATGTATATATAGGTTTTAATATTCAATACTTAGGAAGGGCTACTGGGAATTGGGGCCCTCCTGCCCTAGCCAACTACACCACGCCAAGAAAGCCAGAGATAAAATATGTCAACTAGTATACAGATCGTAAAAAGCAAGACTGCGTGCCAGTAAAATTGTAGATCATATAAAATGTTTAAACCAAATTAATTTTTTTTAATTTTGTGAAAGGAAGAAGAGGACATTCATAGGGGAAATAAAAACATGGAATGTACAAGAGTAGACAATAGTAGTATACTGAAATATCTAACTAATTAAAGATATTTCCTCACTCAAAAAAAATTCTCTTCACTATGTGTTTAACCCAATGACTAGTTGCATTTCCTGTTAAATTTTGCAGTATGCCTCCTGATGACTATTTTAACATATGAAGACAGTGAGTTTCAAAAAGCCTCCTGCTTCAATGTAGGGGTTATTTGGTGTGAGTTGCTTCTCTCAGAAGAATGGGCTCAACATTTAGGCACTGGTCCCAAGGTTTCACTTGAAAGGCGAAGGTCGATTTTATAGGCAAGTACAGCTTTAGATCTGAACAATCCCCAAGCTTTTGGCTCATCACCACTGTGACTACCAACACAGCTAAGATGAATCTCCCTTTTATTGTAGGAAAGCATGGCAAACTGTCACAAAGCAGGAACCATCTGATACAGTATTATTTCTTGGAGATTAGTATCTACAATATATTTTGTTTGCCTGTTTGTTTTTCATATGATAAATTAGCTATTTCCATGAATTCATTTTACTATATGGCAGAAAGTGTATCAGGTTTTCATTTAAAGCACAACTTGTAAAAAAATCCAAAAATTTAAAGAGGCAAAGACATTTTGGATACTAAGATACGTCTACACATGGTGATAAAAATAAAATTAAGTTTTTCAGGGTTCACAAAGGTCCCGACAAAGCAAATCATTTGAAGGACCATCTGAGCTTACTGCCATAATTAATGCAACGAACTATAACTGCCTGTTTTACATGAGCAAACACACATAGCCAATACATGAATTTCAACCATGTTTTTTTTAATGGATTTTAGAGGGTATTTCTGTTTACCACAGTACACTTCGGTTTTAGATTTGTTTTCTGAAAAGAAACTATTTTATTTTCCTTTTCACATTAAAGAATATTAAATATTCTTTAATAATAAACATTATAACATACCCATAATTATCAATGATAGTGCAAGCATTCAAAAGTATGTATAACCCCACACTGTGGATAATTTGAAAATAATTTGGATCTGGAATGGATCACAGTTGGCCTTTTAAAATACAAGATTTTCCCATCAGCAGATTTAGCTTCTTAATTATGTGTGACCTAAGTTAATATTAGCATTAGTTTTCTTCTCATGAGCCTTTACAGTTGAAGTGAAACAGAAGAGGTATGCAGAAATATACAATAGAAAATCACCTGAGATTTAAAATTATTCATGAGTAATCCACAAAGTGGTTAATCCAGGGCATGCTTTGTATTCTACTTTAAATACCTCTGTATTTAAAAGAAAAAGACAAAGAAAACCAACAAATCGCTAAAACACTAAAGTCATCCTGCTCCTTGTCACCTAATGGTACCTGGCCGGGATCAGATTAGTATTTTTTCATGTAGGGAGGGGCTGATACTAGGTGTTAGGAGACCTGGATTCTCTATCTAGTTCAAGATTTGTGCTTTACTAACAGGTTCGTCCTTTCTAGGCTTCGGTTTACTTATGTGTTAAGTGAGTTCTCCAATCTATTCCAGTTCTATAACTGGAAAACAGAAAATGCTTCTGCCATTTAAACCAACTGGAAGCTGGAGTCTTATCAGGTTAAATAAAAGATAACACTTCCTTGAAGAGAAAATAATATCTGGGATTGATGTGCTATTGAACTAGCTTTTTTCCCGTGATCACCAAATATTTCCTTCCTTAAATAATTATCAAAAGTGCTTTATTATAAATGTAAATACATATTAACTTGTTTCCTCCCCAGAAGAATTACATTTAGCAATGTATTTAATTGAAGTGTCACAGAAGTTATAGAGAGCATAATACTCAGGATTTTAAGTCAGGGGAGAGCTAACATTGCAATTTCTGTTCAGAGTTGCGTGTCATCTTTCACCATCCTCTTCTCTACTTCCCTACATTAAAGCCGCATTCTGCTAAAGCCCTGTGCACTGGGTCTGCCTGCTTTTAAGCCTGGCCCACGCTGGGTGTAGCTCTTGAAGTGAGCTTTAAAAAATTATTTTAAAGTGAGCTGGGGCGGTTGCCACAGCAACCCACCCTGAGATGAAGAAAGGCTATAGATTAATCTACCCCTCAAGATTATTCAACTGTATAGTATTTGTTCTTCAGTCAGAATACTTTCAACGCAAACATGATAATTGAACAGGGAAGTTCAGAAAAAAAATCTAAAAAGCAGGATACAAATTTCAATAGCTTCAAACATATTTTAATCTTTTTACAGTTACAGTATAGATGATATACGTGACTTCCCATGAAATGGATTAATATTATAAGATACAGTGCTTGCAAAAGTAGGCCCAGAAAGGTGATGCAAGCTTTAAGCAAAATGGCGTATGCCACTGCTTATAAAGTACATGCTGGGCATCTAACTCTGTTCTACATGTCTATTCTAGCTATAAACACCTAAGGACAAGGAGTTGGCAGTTTTACCTTTATGATAATTTTGTGGGAGATGATAAAACAAATGTAAGGACTCACCACGTACACTTCTTTACTGCCACCGTCATTTGCCTTCCATTCTTTATTTCATCTCTTCATAGAAGTTACTTCACAGTTTGCAACTCTTCTTTGGCACCTTAAAATGTGTAAGTACAAAAAAGATGTGTAGTCTAAGGTTGATGTTAAAGTACATTCAAGTGATTTATTTCTAAAACTTCTAATCAGAAATAACATCATTCATTCTGATTTTAAACAAAATCAATGTGTATTGAACACAAGAGAATTAAAATGATTAACTGTGATAATACTTAAAATCTTTACTTATAAGTAGTGCTAAATGTTACTAGGTGCCGTTTTTTGCCCAGAGTATACAGCATATGGACCGTTTGTGTTTGAGAATCTGCAATACACAAAGGATTTGTTATTTCAAGACAGTTTACTCATATGCTTCATCTCATATCTAAGATTATACATTTATCTTTTAGTTTAATTTTGTATCTATCTGATGAGGAATCACAAGAAAGTCAAATCCATCCTATCACATGCTAGTACAATTTGTCACATTGGGAAATAATTGTAATGAAATTGCTGAAAGGGCTTATTTTATGTATTGCCTAAAGGCCGATTTAAAATACATTGAGATTAGTGATGTGTATTTGGTTAACTGTTTACAGATTCTATTGGCAGGGATAGCTTACCCTTCCAGGCAGTGTTTTTAATTGTACTCAGCGCAATGTTCCTGAGTTCTAATCTCTCTTTTAGCCTAGCTTTCCATTAGTTTGTGCACACATATTAAACCCTCCTTGGCTTCAGACTGGATTTAGTCCCAAAAAGAGAACCAACCTTGGAGACACATCAGATCATGATGGTCAATATCCATTTTCCCTTTTGTATTAATATTAGCTGGAGAACTTTTCGTAGTGAAGAGTGGTTCATAAAAGCCTCTGTATTTGAGTTGACATCCTTGAAATTTATTTTTATTTTGAAGTTGCTTCAGAATCAAGGAGAAATGAATTTTGGCCAGTTTTATTTCAGGGGTATTAGTCTTTTAGGCTCAGGCCCACAGTGAGTCCAAACTTGGTCTGGTAGTCAGCACTAGGTTACCTGGTGATTCCCTTTCTTCCAGTTCTGCTTGGTTTTACAGTATTACTAAGTGATACGACATGACTCCCTGGGGCCTGTTCACATTAGAGAAGTGCAATCTTCATGAAATAACATGGGAAAGATACGTTAAGGATTTTTTTTAAATGCCACTACAAATTATGATACATTTCTTCCTTTTCCTGTTGTTAGAATGTCCAAATAAGGCTCGATCAGTAAACATGCTTTCGGGTGTGTGGCTGATTCAAAAGTATCCGCACGCATGACTAAATCGAATGGGACTTTACTAAATGGTTAACTGTTCATCGGAATATCGATTCTATCCCACTCTCGAAATATCACAAAAACCTTCAATGCAAGGAATGGATTTTCACACTTCCCCTTTTACTGCTTCTAGATACCTTATTATGTGTGTCCTTTCATTTTTAAAGATCTTTACGGGGGGATAGGGGCGCTGGTGGTGGTGGAGGAGATGGGGGCTAAAAATCTCATGCAGTGTTTTGGTGCCCTCTTTGTTTGGGAAGGAGAAGGCTGGTTCCTGTGGGCCTGGTTCAGCCCCGACTGCCCCTAAAAGACCCAGAGGAGGGGCGCCTCTGGCTTCAGCAGCTCGGCGGAGTTATTGATTGCAGGCAGCAACAATCCCTCGGGTTGATTTGTGTGGCAAGTGAACCTGCGCTGACTGGGCGTTCAGCAGAGGCGCAGCAGCCGCAACGCCATCCAATTATTGCCGGTCCTCCCCTGCAACACTGTTCTCATCACCTACATACTCCTTTCTCCGCCGATCGCTTCTTCCCCCACCCACTTTGCTGGCGGCCCGGCCGACAGAGCTGAAGGGGCGGGGGCTCCTTCCCCGGAGCGTTTCTAGAGCTCGGAGGCTGCTAGTAGGGGGTGAGTGCGCCACGTGCGTGCGCCACGGGCGAGCAGGAAGCGGGCTCGGGGCCCTCGCGGGGGACCCGCTGGGCCTGGGTGCGGACGAGGGGGCGGCCACGTGGTCTCGGCGCGGGGCAGGAGGCGGCGTGCCGACTTGTGTTTAGTTAGAGGGGGGTGTCATGGCACAGCGGGAAGCGGCCAGCGGCTGGCTGCTTGGTGAAGAGGGTGCGTGGTGGGCTCTGGGGACGGAGGAGGGCGCAGCGACAGTGGGTGGGCTTTGGAACCAGGCGGTGGCGGCGCGGTCACGGTGGTCGCCCAGCTGGCCTGCTTTTGGGATCCTAGGAATATTTCCACTATCTTGGCGAAGGACGAGCCCAAAGAGGCAGGGATGGGCTCCGACGCCTCACGTGAACAGCGGGGGCCGAGTGAAACGAACCCACCCACGCGCGGCGCACAAAGCGCTGGCACGCGTCTGCGCCCGGCGGCGCGGCTGCCCGCGGCGCTCCAGCCTCCTGCAAGCCTGGGGGAGCGAGGGGGGCGCGTGCACGTTCGCCCGCCGCCTTGTCCCACGCCGGCCGGCCAGAGTTTGTCCTTGGAGAGCCCAGTAGGAACTGAATTCTACAGCTCCCAGAATCTGAGGAATTGTTAGAAGCTAAAAGTCAACCGATAGGTCTAGCAGTTAAGCTGCCCCGGTGCATCTGTGCGGTTCTTGGCGAGGGAAAGGCCTCAAAGTAGAACAAAGTGAGATGCTAGGGAGAAAAACACAAAAAACCAAAAAGACTTCCTTTCCCCTTGCACATCCGGAAACACTGCTGGGATCTTTTGAAAAACTGGGGATTCAGATGCTTGTGCTGTTTGTTCTTTGATGTGTCCGGGAAGCTGTGGCAAGGGCGCCAAGCATGGTGGAAAGAGCAAGGCTGCAGAGGCATTGTGGAGACGCGGCTGAATGCGTCACAGGTGGAAAAACGTTCGTGAACTATAAGCTGCTGCTAGTATAGGGTCGCTCTAGCCACATGTGACTATTTAAGTTAATGAAAATTAAATAAAACCAAAAATTCAGTACCTTAGTTGCACCACCACCAGCACGTGCGGCTAGTAGCTACCTTATCGGACATCAAGATGTTGAAAATTTCCAGCCTTGCATTAAGTTCTATAGAGAGTGCTGCTATCGAGTTTAAAATGAATGTTGGTTAAAAAAAGAAAAAGAAGTAAATTGCTTTATGATTGATACTAGCCAAATTTTAGGACAGTCTTGGCATTTCTGTTACTTGGCACAAGCGTAAAAAGTTTTAAATTCAGAATTTAAGTATCTTCCTCCTAAAAGAGCTCTTGGGGAACACTTCACCCAAGAGCCTAATTTTTTACAGGAAAGACAACTCAGGCCCAGAGACACTGATGCCCCAAAAGACATGCCATGAATTTGGAAGGAAGATGAAGTCCCCTGATAGGGTCCATCCAGCACACTTTACATCAGACCAGAGCACCTTGCCTGGAGTTGCCTTTACAATGAACTCTCTAGCAAGGCAACCTGACAACAGATTTTAGGCAAGAATACCCTTTACAAAAGAAAATACTGTCAGTTATTGCTCCAGGAAGAAATTCCATTTAATAAAGAATAAGGAGCATGGGGAATAATACTGTTTCCTAAAAAGTGTATTATTGGTAGTGTCACAGATTTATGCTTTTTCTAAGTGACTAATTGGGATAACATTGTGCTTACGTAAAAAAAAATCTGAGGAAATGGGATTATCCTTTTAAAGTAAGAGCTGAAAAGCATTCTTAAAGTCAGGGAGGAAGGGTGTTACAGAAGGTGAGAACTGTTAGCCATGTATAATCTTCCACAAGTTAAACAAAGGTATCAGATATATTGATTATGATATAACTAGGGTCAGAATTCAACCAGAGATGTTAATAACTTTGAACAAAACTTAATTACAAATTATACCATCTGAGACATATAAAGCAACAGAATAGATCATAAACATTTAGACAAGCGTAAGTTTTCTAACTTCAGAAGCTTGTTAATTTTTTGTCATATTTGTCCTCTGTATTTCTTATTGTTACTTGAGAGTGATGTGTTAAGTATTAATTCTGCTCTTTTGTGGTAATTAGCTTTTAAGTTAACCTTTAGTGAAGGACTCCCAAGTGTCCAGATAGAGTACTTACAAATGATAATTTTAAGTTACTAACAACAATAATTTTTTTTTAAAAGCTTAGACTTCTCCTGAGCGGATCCATATTTGAATTATTGTCTTTATTTCCCTCCTTAATTTACCATTTGCACATGGTTCAGGGTTCTTCCTATTCTCTCAGAAATCCAGTACCGTAAGAAAAAATGTTTCACGTCTTTTAAGTTCTTTAAGACATAATGGAAGGCCTCAACCTCTCCATGGCTGACTATAGAAAAGGCTGGTCTGATTGGGAAGAGGCTATTTGGCCAAAGGCCTGTTGGCTCCATCACACGCTAACGGTATGATCATGATGCATTTTCAGTCTCCCTCTGCCTTAGCTTCTTCATCTGTAAAATGTGGGAACATAATGTGCCTCCCTCAAAACTTTATTTTGAGGATTAAATGAACATTCAACATAAAGTACAGGAATGGCAAAGCGATAAACTGCAGTAAAAGTTAGTTGTTCCTAATCTCATGAAAAGAATCTCCACTTCTGTACCCATTCTGAGGCTGTCACAGCACAAAGAAATAGGTCATCAGACAGGCGGGAATTCTTGAGACTCATTCTTGAGCTTAACCTTTGAATAAGTAGACTTTGCTCCAGTCTTAAAATCCCATAACTTATGGACATGGTTATCTTATTTCCCTTTCACAGGCATTGTACCTCTAGGATACTTTCAGGCTTCCTTTGTCTTATTTTATTTTTTGAGGGATGCTTCCTTACATTTGTCAGCTGCTTGGTTGCTGAAAAGGCACTGGAAACTCCAAGTCTATCTTCTTTTCACCCTGGTTGACCTCTGGAATGCTGTTGTCAGCCAAGAAGACATTGATATCTACAGTCTCCTGCTAGCTTGAATTCTTTAGGGCGGAGCCTGCTCAGATTGTCTCCTGATGTCATTCCAAATGTCTGATGGCCATCTATGGCAACTGGGCTGGGCAGAGGCCTGCTGGGAAGGTGGAGCCATGGAATGCCAGCTGGGGCATTCTGTGTAGGAGACCCAGAAGTAGTTCTATGTCGGACGGATGATCAACGTCACAGCTGTGTCTAGGGGACTGCACCATTTCTTGAAAAACAGAGCCATAGTCATTTTCTCATTTTTTGGTTTCAATAAGGAAACCACTTGGGAAGTTTACCACTGGGATGTTTATGATTCCTATTGATTTCATGATTGGTGTAAGTATATACATTACAGAGTAAAACAGTCTTAAAGGACATTAATAAAAATGTATATGTAATATTCATGCTAAGATTTCTAATTAAAGAAAGGAGTCAGGAAAGGAAGGACTAAAACTACGACATTGCAAACATACCTTGTTTCCTCTGTCTTTCTAGGTAATTTTTCAAATGACTATATTTAGAAATAAAATTATTTCTACAATATTTTATAAACCAAGCAACATAAAATATTTTTTTAAGAAAGCAAGAGTGTGTATTTCTATTTCTCTAAGATATAATAGTTTCATATAGATTTTAAAACAACCAGATACCTAATTATATTCTAATTTGCTAGAAAGAGATAACAATAATTTTCATTGCTTGAGATGAAGTCTTTTAAAATTATTTTGGAGCATAAAAGTAAAATGCAATAAAACTTTTAAATTTAAGTCAGTGATTGAAACAAGCTGTTTCACTAGCATATTCATTGTGCCGGAGACCTAAACCAAGAGGCCGGATTTCCTATGGACTATTGTAAAACTTGTAATTAAATCTTTTCAAGTCAATAATATTAATTTCATAACATAATAGTAGGAGAGTGTATACAAAAATAACACTGTCTAGTAGGAGAGTGTATACAAAAATAACACTGTCTTATTAGAATATGGGTTAATATAAGTAAGTTTCAAGTATCTAACATTTAATAGCCACACACTATTTACCAGAATAGGACATTTCCCATGCTATTCATACATAATATGTAACTATTGCTTTATTGTAATAATTGCTTTACTAACTTTATTTCTTTTTATGCAAACAACATTTTAGATGTCTACTACTATTATCCCCGTTGTATACATTTTATAAACTAAAACTTAGAGCACTGACATTACCCTGCCCAGGGCCACATACCTCTTAAGGGACAAAAGACATGAAACCAAATTTGTTTTTTCCATCATCTGCCCTTAGTTTGTACTTGTAACTTTTACTCACTTTTAAGGATGATGAAAGTAGGAGATGCAAGAACTGTTAGTTTTTTTCCACCAGAAAATATTTTAGAAATACATGTCTAAATGCACATTATTCTTTTTCAAGTAGGCACTTTAGAAGCTGTTCATTTATTTCAGCAGTATCTTTGCTTAGGTCTTAGAAATATCCTTAGGAATTTGCTACACAGTCTGAAGAATGGTCTGATAGTGGCAAATAATCATCGTTAAGGAGAAGGTTTTTTTGTTTTTTGGGGTTTTTTTTTGGCAAAAGGAAATCCAAATCAAATGGACCTGATAGGATGAAAACTAACATTTGATCATAAAGCGTTAGATTATTTGATATTTGGGTTATAAATTGACACT